>PVLD010004622.1:0-122838 GCA_004027595.1 Dinomys branickii
CTGGGACTTTCCCACGTCTCGCCCCGGCAGCCTGGTCCGCCCTACCACATCTCCCCCGGCATCTCAGAGAAATACGCCCAGTTTAAACTTCCCAGCCGAGGTTCCGGCATTCACGCTCACCAAGTCTGTCTCGAGCTGGTGGTGTTTATTAAGGAGGTTCGCTCCCTTGCTGCTCACCCGGTCGCCATCTTCCCGATGTTCCCATGAATGGTATTTTTTTGCTAATTTCTTTCTCAGTAGCTTCATTACCAGTGTATAGGAATATTATTGATTTTTGTATGTTGGTTTTGTATCCTGCTACATTGCTGAATTTAGCTATTAGTTCTGGGAGTCTTTTGGTAGAGTCTCTTGGGTCTTACATGTAAAGGAGCATGCCATCTGTGAATAACGATAGACAAACTTATTCTTCCCTAGCCTATGAGGTGCATTTTATTATTCCCTTTTTACAAATGAAAGAACAAGTTTGGAGGTAACTTACCCAAAGGCAAGTAAGTAGGTCAAAACCACAGTCTAGATTTTGTTCCAAAACTCACCTTTTAATTGCCACCCTAGGGCCGGGGATATAGCTCAGTGACACAAGTAGCTGCCTGGCAAGCACAAGGTCCCGAGTTCAATTCCCAACTAAAAAAAAATAATAATAATAATAATTGCCTTCCAATATGGGAATTTTGGGTCCAATTTCGAGATCCCTTTTATTAAGGGGAAAAAAGTGATTCAATTCTTTTTCCATCTTGAACTCTCTCACAGAAAATGAAACACATCATTAGCTTGGTTATCTTTTGTGCAGTTAGATTCTAGGCTTTTTTTTTTTTCTTTTTGAGACAAAGTCTCAGTATGCAGTTCAGGCTGGGCTTGAGCTCACTTTGTAGCTCAGGCTGGTCTCAAACTCACCATCATCCTCCTGCCTCAGCCTCCAGAGTCCTGGGATTACTACCAGGCGCCACCCCTACTAAGGAAGAGTTAGTTTAGAAACTCCAGTGTGCGCACAAATAACCTAGGCAATGGTGCACTGGGTAAAGAGTCACATTCCAGGGCTGTACCCCGAGTTGTTTGCTGGGTTTGAGTGCAGAAGTCGGAAATCTGTGCCCCGAGTACCTGTATGCAATACATAGACTGTATCTGGGAAGCCACCATGGATCTTTGTACCCAGATTAGCTCAACAACACAAGCCTTAAGGGGTGGGAACAGAGGGGACTTGAATGTAGGTTGTGTTTTGGCTCATAAGGTGTGGCCCTCCTTCCCTCATGGATGTTTTAGACCTAAGTTGTGGGAGGTTTTATAGCAGATTAGAGCGGATTTCTTTGTGGTGGGCCATAGAAGATGGCATGTTCAAAGGTCTTGATGGTAGAAACACCAGGGCCCTCTTGTTTAACAATTAAATGTCTCTTATTGGTACAGTGGTCTCCCAGACTCCACATGTACATAAACACTACCACAGACCATGGCAGCTTAAGTTCAGTTCACGGTCTCTACTCACTTGGCTTTCGGGATATTCTCCCTGGATCTTCTCTGGATTCCTTGGCTTCTTTCCATTATACTGCTTCTCTGAGACAGGAAAACCTAGTGAAAAGGGCTTTCTTTGAACTGAACGGACCTCAAACTGAATTCCCTAGCTGTGTGACTATCTTGGTTACTTTTTTCTCGTTGCTGATAGAAAATACCCAACGCCCAAAATGAAGGAAGGAAAGGTTTATTTAGCTTACAGTTTGTGGAGATTGCAGTCCATACTTGGCTGATTCTGAGGCAGAGTGGCACATGGCAAAGGGCAAACGTTCATGGCAGCAGAACACAGCAAAAACAACCAGCAAAAGGGAGGAATGGCTGCAAGCAGCCTCTCTCCTTCCCTTACACTGTAAACAGCCTGCCCCCAGCCAGGGGGCTTGTAGCACTCACAGTCTCCATGCTCTCCTCTTCCACAGGCTCAGGATTTGTACAAAGTAAGCGCCCTGGCTTCCTGCTGAGTCACTCAGCCAAACCTCCAGACTCCCCAAGTTGACATAATGTATCAACCAGAACAGCGACCTTAGCAAAGTCACTTAGCCTCACTGTGCCTCCCTTCTCTTTTGTAAAAGAAGAATAACAAGTACCTCGTGGAATTGTCAGAGATGCGGTATGCCAAGAACCTAGTACTAGGCCTGTCACTCAGCAGGGGGAGATCCGGATGTTACTGCCCTACTTTGTGCAGCCTCTTGGCCTCTCCTGCTTCCCATGAAGGTTCCCGACTTGGAGCCTTTCGACATCGCTACAGTGGGAATTGCTGACTTGTCAACTACTTAAAGCAGGAAATGTTTTTAGACAAAGTTGTAAAGGACTTTAGCAGTAACCTAGTCCATCTGGCCCAGTGATTGCGGAGGATCCTGGCTCAGGACTCCTGACTGACGGCAACCGCCTCTGCCTGTATGGGTGGAGAGGCCCGCGTCCTCCTGATGCCGCCTGCTGTGGGAAGCCTGGTGCGTTAGAACATAGCATTTGCTTGAATGGAGCTGAAATCAAAGCGATCCTAACATCTTCAAGGGCACCCACTTATTTTAGCAACAAAGGAGAGAGGTGCTGCTTGTTATAGAAGTACAGAGCACGCTGCTCTCACCAAGGGCCTTCATACCGAGCTACATCCGCAGTGCTTTTTAGTTTTTATTTTGAGACAGGGCCTTACTAGGTTGCTAAATTGCCCAGCTTGGGGTTGAATTTGTAGACCTCCTGCCACAGCCTCCCAGAGGGCTGGGATTACAGGCTGCGCCACGGCACCTGCTTCCAATCCCAGTCCCTCCAGTGTCGGCAGCCGTGGGAGCTGGAAAGTAATTACATACACAAGAGGAAGCCAGCCCAAGAACACGGGAGCCCGAGAACACCGGAGCCCGAGAACACGGGAGCTCCTGGAAGCACGAAAACAAGCCATTGTAGCTTGTTAACTGATTGCTGGGGAATGAGGCGGAAATCAACCAACCTCTAGAGGGTATAAATAAACGCTCTACTGTTTTGAGGAGTTCCCCTTCTCTGCTGAGAGGACCTCCTCCTGATCTGAGCTTTTTGTCTCTTGTCTATTTTTTCCTCATTCTCACCGCCGTTCCTTCTCGGGGTACAGCAAGAACCCACCGGATCCCTACATTCCAGTGCCTCCCATTCCCTAAACTTGCCCTCTGCGACCGGGTCCCTGTCACCATGCCAGTCTCCCTCTTTTGCGCATGTAAGTTTGTGATGCTCAGAACTCAGTAGGACTCTTCTTGTGATATGGCCCTCACGAAGTGCAGGAGTCAGCTGGGCCACAAAATATTTGACAAGTTACTTTAGATTTGATCTTAACTTTTTTTCCCCCTTAACACACAAAAGAAAAAGCTGGAGTAGAAAGAGAAGAAAATGTCAAAGGAAGAAACTGAAGTCGGGCCTGGTGACACATGCTTATAATCCCAGTACTCAGGAGGTTGAAGCAAGAGGATTGCTGAGAGTTTAAGGCCAGCCTGGCCTACATAGTGAGTTTAAAGCCAGGCTGAACTGCATAGCAAGACCCTGTCTCAAAAAAAAAAAAAAAAAAAAAAACACAAAACGAAGAAACTGACATGTTGACTCAAAACTGGGGTTGTAAATTAATGATTTTCTGCAAATAAGGAACTGGACTTGTTGCATGACTTGAAAATAAGCAAAATTTCTAGACATCATTGGCATTTTCTGGAATGTTGATAAAGTATAATAATGAGTTGCCTAGTATTAATCCCAATACCATCGCAATAGTGAGACCTTGTGTCCAAAGCCAGAGAAATAATCTCTGTATCTCACACTGTGTCTTGGAGGAGGACAGAGGTTTGACTGAAAAAATGACTATTAACTAGGCCATTCTTAAAGAAGTTATGTGTTTGCTTTTTTTTGGGGGGGGGGTCTTTTTATGTAGTTCATACTGGCCTTGAACTCACTATGTAGTCCAGGCTGGTCTCGAACTCATGATGATCCTCCTGCCTCAGCCTCGCATGGGCTAGGATTACAAGCATGCGCCCCCCACACCTGGTGAGGCATTATTTGTTCCTGTGAAGGTGCTGTAGTTATCAATGTACTTAGCAAGATGATACTGCTTTAATACCACATCTAGCTTCTGAGATTTTCTTTTTTAAGTTGATATTAGTAGAATGGGTAAATGAAATTCTACTTGTAGTGGGAGTTATGCATGTTTATATCCCAGCTATCTCTGATAGGTTTTTTTCTCCTTATTTGTGGTTTTGTTTCAACTTTAGACTAATTGTATATAGCCCCTCCTAGATGTCTTTAATGGTCACACCCCTTTATATGAGACATTCTCAGCAGTATCTCTGATGCAGCTGATCTGCTCAGATTGTCCAAAAAGTACAGCTAAATAAGTACAATGCCAGAACTAAACTGTTTTTGTCAGAGATTTGCTATTGTTCAAATAAGCCACTTTTTATAACACGCATGCTGCTGTTACAGGCCGTTTTTGGTCATTGTCACTAATTATAAAAAACAGCAGCTCCTAGGAGGCCTCGTCAGGTAAAGAAAGTAAACCTCTACCTCCTTCATTCCTGCAGTCCTCATGGGAGAATTGGCTCCAGCTCCAGAAAGACCCCCGCCTAAGTGTCAGCAGACAGGTTCCACCGTGGCCTGGCTCAGCAGAGACCTTTTCTGTAGCTTCACAAAATACACTGATTTGGCTTTAGTTCACTAAAGTAACTGCACTTGGTAGCTTACTTTGAAGTATTTTTTTTTAAAGACTAGTTTCTAAAACCTTGCTTCTTATTCATCTTATAGGCAAAACTTTTCTATGCTAAGACAGCACCAAATAAATAACGGAACTCAATGGGGAAAGTGATTCGAATTTTTTTGTTTTGTTTGATTTTGTTGTATGTATGTTTTGTTTCTGTTTTTGTCTTTTGGGCTGGGGATATAGCTCAGTGGAATAAGCACCTGCCTAGGAGGAGCAGGGTCCTGAGTTCAATCCCCAGTACTGCCAAAAAAAAAAAAAAAAAAAAAAAAAGAACAAACACTCTGTTTTTGTCTTTTGAGACAAGGTCTCTCGCTATGTAGTTCCAGCTTTAATTCACTGTAGCCTAGGCTGGCCTGGAATTTAAGATGCTCCTCCTGCCTCAGCTTCCCACATGCTGGGACTACAGGTGTGTGTCACCATGCTCAGTCTCAACTTTAAAATCAGTGTTAGGGGCCAGGTATATAGCTCAGTGGCATAAGCACTTGCCTGGCAGGTGCAAGGCCCTCAGTTCAATTCCTGGTTCCAAAATAATGATAATAAAATAAAGTCAGTGTTATTCACAACTCGTTCAAACTCTTTATCTGGGCTGTCTGATTTTTCTGGGGAAAGAGAGGCAGAGTGGTTGATGTCTGTGCCTACCAGGACTATGATACTATTCAGTTAACAGTTCTCTGACTCCAACAGTAAGGAATTTTGAATTGTCCAGCTTAGTTACTCCTGGAAACTTTTGCCAGAAACAAAAGGGACAAAAGATGGAGACAAAGATGTTGCTTGTACACTGAGGTGTGCTATTTCTTATGATAATTACAAATGTTATTAGTGACTCATCACAGTACATGAAGTTTGCATTCATCTTAGGGAGGAGGTGCATGTACATAACACAGATTGTTTTTAGTTTTGTTTTTGCTTTTTGCCTTTTTGACATAGGGTCTCACTATGCAGTTCAGGCTGGCCTTGAGCTCACTTTGGAGCCCATGCTGGTCTTGAATTTGCAAAGATCTTCCTGCCTCAGCCTCCCGAGTGTGGGGATTACAGGTGTTGCATCACCATGCCTGGCAGTTTGGTTCTTGTTAAATCTTCTCCCCGCCCAGCTTCCTCCCTCCATCTCTAGATCCCCTTTCCCGTTGTTGAGGTAAGTCATTACCTTTGTTAGAAACAAAGTAGAAACAGGAAACCTGGCTTCTGGGTCTCAACACCTCTTCCCCCGGTGACCTTCAACTCGGGGCTGTTCCTTTCTTTGAGCCTCGGCCACTTGCTGAAGGCAGAATGCTGAGTCTGATTAGATTTTGGGGGTGGCTTTTGGCCACGAAGTCCACTAGCACTGTTCTTCCTGGGAGAAGTAGTTTCAGGGAATACTGCTGCAAACCCCTGGGCAGAAGGGCTGGCCGGGGCTCAGGCAACCGAAAAGACCCGAAGCCTTCCCTTGAAAAAGCAGGAAATTAATTTTTCTTGAGGGTCAGGCTGAATAAAAAAGGTGCTCCGTGTGGGGTGGAGCAGAACCAAGGGGGCTCTGAGAGATGTTGGAGTAAGGGCCCTGACTGAAGCAAAGGTCAGGGAAAAACGTCCAGTGGGGAATGCTGGGAAGAAGAGGAAAGCGTTCAATGTCATTATCAGTGGTTGGTGGCACAGTGGGCGGTGTAAGCCATCCCCGGGGCCCTGAAGCTTAGTGACTTTGGACACACTAATGTTCTGTGTGAACTCGAGGTAGACCGCATAGACACATTAGGGGACGGGGCAGCCTCAGAAAGACCCTCAGAAATGCAGGCTGTCACCGACAGAGGCACGGAAGAGTTTATGACCAGCAGAGCCTGGTGCCAGCAGGTTTCCCTGACGATGGAATGTCCACACTGGGACTTTGATTTTGGTGGTCCTGGAAACTGAACCCAGGACCTTCACACCAGGCTACATCCCAGACCTTTTTTATATGTGTTTTAGACAGAGCCTCACTAATTTCCCCAGGCTGAGCTCCTGCCTCAGCCTCCCAGAGTGCTGGGACTACAAGTGTGCAAAGACTGATTTGTCACTTCATGTGGTCCACTATTTTTATTAGAATATAAAGCACTTTCTCCTAATATCATTTCTCCTTTATGTTTTTTTTAAAGCCAGGCACAGTGGTGCATGCCTGTGAACTCAGCACTTGAGAGAGGCTGAGGCAGGAGGATTGCCATGTGTTTGAGGCTACCCTGGGCTACACAGTGAGTTCAAGGCCAGCCTGAGTTGCATAGTGGAACCCTGTCTCAAAAACAGTTTGGGCTGAGTGTGGTGGTACATGCCTGTAATCTCAGCACTCGGGAGGCTGAGGCAGGAAGATCATTGCGAGTTTGAGGCCAACCTGGGCTACAAAGTGAGCTCAAGGCCAGCTGGAACTGCATAGCGAGACCCTGTCTCAAAAAGACAAAATAAATAAATAAATATAAATAGTTTGTTTCTTAAATGCCTCCTGAGTGCTGGGATTACAAGCATGCACCACCATGCCTGGCAAGAAAGTTATATTTAAGTGTTTCCCATTTCATTTTATTCTATGAACATTTCACATTACATGATCCACTGAAATAATTTTTCACAGAAAGTATTAACACCACCCTCTAAAGACTCAGCCAGTGCGAGAATAAATTGCTATGACTGTACCATCAAGCGGTTTGGCAATCTAGTACTTATCAAGAGCCTTTAAAATATTTCTGTCCATCTACCCTGTACCCCTTCTAAGCTGTCAGCATACTTCTGGGAATGTTTGCATTAGAAATACAGGCATGTACCACATACAGATATTTTGGTATCAATGGCAGACTGTGTATATGACACAGGCCCCTGAGATTCTGTCGCCTAGTGACACTGCAGGGATCTTAGTTTGTGGAGGTCTGCTCCGTCATGCCTACATAATGACAGAATCTCCCAGCAACCACTTTCTCAGGACACATCCCACCCTAAAATGGTACGCGGCTGTAATGGGGCGTGTGCGGGGCCATGTTAATTCCTGCCCTCCCTTCGCTGCTTGTTGGAAGAAGAGAGCAAGAGTGAAGATTCTTGGGAAACCTGGGAGGCAGAGAACCCTTCTCCTGCCATAGAGTGATCCAGGCTGGGAGCTTTGTCAGTTAGAACTCCCTTCTGTGGCAATTTGCTAATCCTGTTCACAGAGGAAGTCTATAAAACTCTGTTTTGTGGGGCTTTTTTTTTTTTTTGTCTTTTTGAAACAGGGTCTCACTATGTAGTTCAGGCTGACCTTGTAGCCCAGGCTGGTCTCAAACTCGCAGCGATCTTCCTGCCTCAGTCTCCCAAGTGCTGGGATTACAGGCATGCGCCACCATGCCCAACTAAAACTCTGTTTTGAAGAATCAAGTCATTTCAGAAAAACACATGTATATCGCCCTCTCTGTCTCTTCCACCTTTTACTTTCCCATGGATATTGAAGTGTTGGGGTTGGGGACCAGCTGCAGGACATGGCTAAAGCTCTTGTCTTTTTCACCAGAATGATGCGCTAGGGTTTTCGTACCGATGTAATTTCTCATAGAAGCAGAAGCACTTTTACCGGATCACCTCCAAACTGCATTGAGAAGTTCCAGGACCACCCATTTTCCATTTTTATATAATTTACATATAAAAATATACATAGTTTTACATGATTTACAAAGGAAGATTAAAGCTATATGGACTCTTTTGCAGCCACTGGAGCTAACTAACCCTTCATTGTGTCTGCCTTCCCAGGAGGGAATTAAGAGGAACACAGGATTGGGTTCTCATTAGCCCTCCAGTTACTACACCATCCATACTGTTCGACAACTTTGAAAAATATACTCTCGCTTTAGTTTGTTAGTTTGTTGAGGGTATAAATCCTTCTCAGGAAGACTATAACAAACTACATTCCAGCACTTGGGAGGCTGAGGTAGGAGGATCACCTTGAGTTCAAGGCCAGCCTAGACTACACAGTGAGCTCAAGGCCAGCTTGGACTACAGAGCAAGACCCTGTCTCAAAAAAATAAAGAAAAAAAAAAACCTCTACAGTTACTTTGACCTAATAAAAAAGTATTATCAGTTTAAAAAAAAGATCCGTGACAATGTGTATTACATTATTTGTATGACACATTGGAAACAACCTGAATACCCAAAAAAAGGAAAATAAATTGGTATATCCACATCATGAAAATTATGCAGCAGCATTAACCTGTGCTCTTCCCTGAGCCTGGCAGTCAGTTAAACTTTCCTGGGTAACCTCTCCAAGTGCCGAAGACACGGAGGATGGGAAGCAAGGGTGCTCTGTATTTCCACGGGGCTTTAATTCCCTCCACCGGCTGTGAAAATCATCCTGAACATGGGAGGCTCTCATCACAGAGCTTAGCCCCAGGGAGTCTGTCTTTGCAGGTCTGGGGGATTCAGAATCAGCCTATCAATTGATCTGTCCATTTATCTGTCTGTACTTTTTTTGGTGGTAGGATTGAACTCAGGGACTGTCTACCACTGAGCTATAATCCCAGCCCTTGTTTATTTATTCATTTACTTATGTTAGATTTTCAGATAAGATCTTGCTAGGTTACCAGGGCAGGACTTGAACTCATGATCCTCCTGCCTCAGCCACCTTGGGTGTTGGGATTACATGTGTACTGTGCCTGGTGAAACTTAGGTCTTATATTTGGGTTCCCATGTGCTTCTGACATAATCACAGCCTGAGACCACCTCTTTGTCTTACCCACACCTACCAGGGCCTTTAACAGGAATAAGGGAAGGGAGCAAGAAAATAAATTTTTTTTGAGACTGGGTCTTGCTCTGTAGCCCAGGCTGGCGTCGAACTCATAGCAATCCTCCTGCCTCAGCCTCCCAAGTGCTGGGATCACAGGCACGCACCACCACGCCCTGCTTGGAAATAGGAAAAGTTTTCTTCTAAAAATTGTTACTATTTTGGGGCAAGGCTGTTTTGAGATCAGAATTTTTAAATTGTACTATTCCAAATGGGTGGGGGCAAATTAATACAGGCTTAGAAAAATAAAGACACCAAAAATATTTACAGAGTTTACATCTGAGCAATGGAATTAAGGACGATGTGGGAACCGTGGTGCAGAAAGGTCAAGTCCCTCACCCAAGTTCTCACAGCCAGCAGCATGCGGCAGGACAGATACAAAGCTGAGCCCACTTGACTAAAGCTTCTTCTCCAATAGCTGCTGAAATGGTGCTTAAGTCAAAAACCCACATGTAAAAGAGCATGAATAGGACGTGTGAGTGTCGTAGGGTAATTACCAGTCCCAGGGATTCAGTGTTCTGTGGGATATTTCATGTGCGCCTTGTTGCTATGGCTTCGTGTTGGAAAGGACAGATTCCATGCACTTTGAGTTTGTGCTTTGCCATGTGGCCTGTGGTGGCCAGTGGAGGGACACTGACTATAATGAAGGAGAAGGCTTGAAAGGAGGACCACTAATATCGGGCCTCTCCTCTGGTCCTCCCGGCTTTTGTCATGAGGATAACACCTCTTGGGTAACGTCTGTTCCAAGGGGAATGAGAGGAATGTGGAATAAGCATGCACCCAACCTACAGCTTAAAGTTCAAACTTTATCTAACTGTAGCTTAAAGCACAAATCTCAGCCAACCCATAGACATATAGTGAAAAAATAAATGATGGTGATTTCAAGTCGCTGTGGGTTGTTTTATGTAGAATTAGGATTGATTAATATAAAATGCCAAGGTGTTGTATTACATAATAGAGCTGAAAGCACCTGCCTGGCAAGCACAAGGTCCTGAGTTTGATCCCCAGTACCGCAAAAAAAAAAGATACATAATAGCGCTGAGCCAGGCACGGTGGCGCATGCCTGCAATCCCAGCACTTGGAGGCCGAGGCAGGAGGATCGCCATGAGTTTGAGGACAGCCTGAGCTACATAGTCAATTCAAGGCCAGCCGGAAAGACAGGGCAAGATGCTGTCTCAGAAAAAAAAGGTAACAGAACCGAATCTCTTGCTAGCTCAATATAAATTCAAATTTAGTTATGCAAATATTCCAGAGTCTATAGGTTCTAAGGTCTTCAACATTCGAGAAACAATGCTGTTTATTTAATGCAATCCGGCTCACTGCATGGGATGACAGCTCGCCTCCAGTGGGGATGGAAATATTTACAGAAGGAATACATGCCATGCTGCTCTGGAGGGGAAGGAGCACAAACCCCAAATCTCTGCAGTTTAGGTTGGGAAAGAAGTGGCCGAAAGCCAGGCCGATCGCGTGGTTTGGACAATGAGGGAGAAGACAAAATAGGCTGCTGTCCAGAATCCAGAAGGAAGGCTTTTTTCTTTTGGGGGCACCGAAATACATTCCATCCAGAGACCACAGCAAGAACGCCAATGTAAAGACAGAAAATTCTAAACTCGGAGAAGCAGCTCAGCCGCGCAGTACCTGCCTGGCAAACGGGAGGGCGCGAGTTTGATTCCCGGTACAAAAAAAACGAAAAATCTAAACTCAAAAACCTTAAAACTTGAGGTAGAAGCCCCTGGTGACCCAGTCGCCTTAAGCACCCTTATGTGAGCTTTGAGTCCCACATTTATTTTCCTACCATTTTTCTGTTCTGCAAAAATGAGATCTCATTTTTTTAATCAATGATATTTCTAGTATGCCATGGACTATTTTCTAAGCCAATATTCTTCCACATTTTAGTGTTGAATGGCTACAAAGCATCTTTCCAATGGTCCAGCATCCTAAGGCAACCACTTATTTAGGATGGGAACTCAGACAAAAAGAAACATCTTCTCCCATGTTCTGTCCTCTACCTGAAAAACATTTTTAAATGGGAGTCCATCCCCAAACAAACATGCTAAATGAAAGTACCAGAAAGCAAATCAGTGGAAGGAGAGACAAATGAATAAGACGGATAAACATTTCAAGCAAAACAATGAAGTAAGTCATAGCAAATAGAGTAGCGTGAGATTCTCCAGGTATTCACTAATATTTAATAAGAAAGAGCAAAACCAAGCACACCATGAAATGCAATTTTGTAGCTTTTTCATAAATCCAAACTCTGAGAATTTATTGTAAGCATACGACTCAAAAGAAGACCATAGCCAGGCATGGTGGCGCAAGCCTGTAATCCCAGCACTTGGGAGGCTGAGGCAGGAGGATAGTTGTGAGTTCAAGACCAGCCTGAGCTACAAAGTGAGCTCAAGGCCAGCCTGAACCGCATAGCGAGACCCTGTCTCAAAAAGACAACAACAACAAAAAACAAGGCCATAGGGTACATGACTGAGTAGCTCCTAGCAGATGCAGTTCTTGCACAATTACTAAATTCTGGACAAAATACAAAAACACAAAGCCAGTGAGGTGTGGTGGTGCACACCTATAATCCTAGCTACTCAGGAGGCTGGAGCAGGAGGATCACAAGTTCAAGGCAGCATGCGAACCTTGGTGAGACAAGGTATAGATTATTGGTAGGGCACGTCCCTAGCGTGAGGCTCTGGGTTCAAATCTATACCACAAAAGAAAACAAAAACCACAAGTTCTAAAAAGACTAGACAGTTGTCTTGTTTTCTTTTCTCTCGTTGCTGAGACAAAAATACCTGACACCCAGAATTAAGGAAGAAAAGGTTTATTTAGCTCACAGTTTATGGAGGTTTCAGTCCATACTTGGCTGGCTCCAGAGCAGAGTGGCACATGGCAGAAGGCAACAGTTCATGGTGGTAGAAAACAGCAAAATCAGCAAGAGCACAAGGAGCAAGCAGTGGCAAGCAGCTGCTTTCCCTCCCTTACAATATATGCAAACTGTCTACCCCAGGGCAGGTGTAGCGCTCACACCCATGAGTCAATCATAAATCTTAGAAGCCTGCCCCATGACTGCAAGAGGCTTTGGGGGGACACATCCAGACACAAACCATAACAATAATAAACAAAGTCAGAGTATTCTGGAGAGGAATCAACAGGAAGAAAGAAACATCAGAGGGAGAGGTGCATTTTTAGAGCTTCTTGCCCGAGGACAAACCTCAGTCCGTTCTATAGTGGAAGCTAAGACAGAGAGAACACTTGCTATCTTTCTGTCTAAAGCACCACAGAACAAAATTCAGGAAACCCCCACTGCTGGGGAGGGGACAATAGAGTCCTACAAGAATAGAGGCACAGAAGAGGGGCTATCAATTTTTGTGTACAAACTTTGTCCCAATCTTCACCTCTGAACCACAGCGGTGTAAAACAGACTTTAGTTAAGAATGAAAGAATTGACACAGAAGCTGCCATCAGTGGGGCAGAGTTAAGAGTTCAAGTCTAATCCAACTAATGTGCTGTTTTAAAAACAACCCATGTTCTTTGTTTTTTTTTAATTAATTAATTAATTTTTTTTTTGCGGTACTGGGGATCGAACTCAGGACCCTGCGCTTGCTAGGCAAGCGCTTATTCCACTGAGCTATATCCCCAGCCCCAACCCATGTTCTTTGGAGGGTGCACTAGAATCCAGAATCTCTACAATAAAGTATCTACAAGGTTCAGAAGAGAGTTTGAAGATTCATGAGTATGTGACCCATTTTTCAAGAGAAAAGACAACAGAGACCAAATTTTGAGCAGACTGCAACTTTGAAGTTAGTTGGTAAGGATTTAAAAGCTACTAGAACCACAATCAGAGAAGAAAAAGAAAATATGCTCACAATGAATGAAAAGAGATAGAATCTTAGACCTATGCCAATTTCAAGAACCAAATAGAAATTCTAGAACTAAACCACAATCTCTGAAATAGAAAAGTCACTGGACTTTTTAACACCCAAGTACACATGACAGAGAAACAACCCAGCAAGTTTGAAAATAACCCGATCTAAAGGACAAAGAGAAGAAATATTGAAAAATAAATATACAGAGCTCCAGGGACTTGTGGAGCAATATAAAAAGTCCAAAAATGTTTCATCAAAGAAAAGAGAATGGGCCGGCAGCACTCAGGAGGCTGAGGTAGAGAATCACTGTGAGTTGGAGGCCAGGCTGGGCTCCATAGTACTTTAAGGCCAGCCTGAACTGCATAGCAAAACCCTGTTTCAAAAAAGACAAGAAGAAAAAAGAGGAGGAAAAGGAGGAAGAGGAGGAGGAGGAAGAGGAGAAAAGAAAGGAAGGCACAGGAAATATTGGAAAATGATAGCAGTCAATCATTTCCTACACAGAAAGTCTCCAATTTAAAACGGTTTGACTTACAATTTTCCATTTTTATGATTGTGTGAAAGCAGCATCTTCAACAGAAACCATACATTGACTTTCGGATCTTGATCTTTTCCTGGACTAATGACATGTTGCATGACACTCCCTGACATGCTGGGTGGCAGCCACCGCCACAGCTTCCCGATAATCACACAAGCACGAGGCTGAACAACCACGTGCTGTGTTGCTAAGCGCTGATGTTAGGCAGGTTACTAATATTACATTCAATCTCAACAATATTTTCAACTTATGATAATTTTATTTAGATTTGGTCCTATCATAAGCTCAAGGACATCTGAGTTTAGTCAAAACTAAATTTACAAATTAAAGAAAGTTAAAACTAAGCAGGGCTACTAAGATAAAAGTATGCCTAAAAATATCAAACTGCCAAAAAGATAAAAGAAAAAAATGAAAATACCTATAGGAGAAGTTTTAAAAGAAACCTATGAATACAATGAAACATTTTTAAATTCTGGGGGAAAAAAATTGTCAACACGAATTATATATCCAGCAAAAACATTCTTAAATAATAAGTGAGCCACATGTGGTGGTACACACCTGTAATCTCACCACTCAGGAGGCTGAGGCAGGAGAATCACTGTGAGTTGAAGGCCAGCCTGCGCTACACAGTGAGTTCAAGGCCAACCTGAACTGCATAATGAAACCCTGTCTCAAAAAAACAAAACAAGTGAAAGAATGACCTTTTCATGTTAAGAAAGCTAGGTTGTCACTTAGTAGGACTACACAAAAAGAAATGCTACAAGAAGTTCTTCAGGTTGAAGGATTGGATGCCAAATTGACAAGTAACTTTGGGAAAGGCATGCAGAGCATCAGAAATGGCAGAGAGCAGCCCTGGTGTGCTGGCGCATGCCTGTAAGCCCAGCAATCTCACAAGCTGAAGTAGGGGATCTCAAGTTCAAGCCCAGCCTGTGCAACTTATTGGCTTAGCAAGACTCTGTTTCAAACGAAAAAAAAAAGAAAAAAAACAGGGGAGAGGGAGAATAAAGCAAAAAAAAAAAAAAAAAGGTAAATATCTGGATGATGTAAGTTTACCATTAATTTCTTTAAAATAGAGCTGTTTAAAGCAAAAGTTATTACAATCACTTGTGCGATTTACAAGATATCTAAAAGCAACACACATGACAAGTGTAAAGTGTGTGGCAAGTAGGTTAATGTCCTTTAAAGGTTCTATCTTTTAGAAATACGAACAACAAATAAATACATGAAAAGATGGTCAGCATCACTGGCCATTTGAGAGATGCAAAGTAAAACAACACTGAGGTTCCATCACACTCCAGAAAGAATGACATCATCAAGAAATCAGCCAATAACAAATGCTGGTGGGGGATAAAGGAACCCTTCTCCACTGTTGGTGGGAGCATAGACTGGTGCAACCACGATGGAAGTCAGTGTGGAGAGTCCTCAAAATCTCTTGACCCAGCTATTCCCCCTCTTGACATCTTCCCGAAAGAACTGAAAGCATCACACCACAGTGATACATGCACACCCATGTTTACAGCGGCACTGTTTGTAATAGCTAAATCTTGGAAACAGCCTGAATGCCCATCACCTGGTGAATCGAGGAAGAAGATGTGGTTTTCATTGAATACAGTGGAGTACTACCCTGCCATAAAGAAGGGTAAGCTCAAGCATTTCCAGATAAATGGATGCACCTTGAGACCATACTCTTAAGTGAAATAAATTGGACACACATGTGTAAATACATTTTTTCCCCTCCTCTGGTGTGAGAAAGCAAAAGTGTAGATAAGGAACAAGGCATATAACAGGTACTGTGAAATAGAAAGAGAATGTTCAAATGGAGAGGGAAACGGGAGCGGGGAGGGGAAGAGAGAGAAGCAAAAAGTGAAGAAAATGAGAAATGGGAAAAATGGAAACAAAGCTTTTGTAAATGGGGAGGGGAGAGGGGCTGAAGGGAGGGCAGGGGAAAGGGGCAAACAGAAACAAGATAGACCGTGCACAGGCACACACTGTCTCTGATGAAGGCGATCGCTGTGTACACCTGAGATGTACCAACAAAATTCAACTGGGGAAAAAATAAAGTTCTACTTTTTATGTAAAGTAATACAGAATAAACTCTATTTTTTTTCTTTTTTTTTTTCCGGGACCGGGGATCGAACTCAGGGCCCTAGTGCTTAGCGACAAGCACTTAGCCCACTGAGCTGTACCTCCAGCCCCAGAATAAACTCTAAATTAGACTGAAAAGTCAAGGATGCATACTGTGGTGGATTGACAGCTGGTGGTCAACTTGTAACCCCCAGCTGAACTGAATCAGTGTGGTGCTAGGCGTGGGCGGCCCACCTGAGGACTGTTGCCAGCAGCATAAAAAGGAGAACTGGCGTGGAAAAAGTTGGGTTGTTGTTTCTCCTGGAGAAGCTATCTGCTGGCTTGTCTGATATGAACTTGGCTGTTCTCATCAGCAGAGGACCTTGTTGCTGAGGGTGGCTGTGATGCCTTTCAGGGGAGCTCCGGTTCTTACTTTGAGTGCTATTTCTTGGCTCCAGTGTAGATCCCTCGGCCTGCTGGCACAGATCCTTCATCCCACTGGCACAGACTTCCTAGCTTCCACTGCTGACCTTTGGGCCTTCCCAGAGCAGATCCGTTAAACAGGCCTGCCTGAGACGTTGTCGTGTGTGAGGATGTGTATTAAAAGGAATGAGCTTGCATGATTATGGAGGCTGACAGCTCCCGAGCTCTGCAAGGTGGTCAGCACGTCAGAGGCCCAGGAACTGAAGCAGCTCAAGAATGAAATCCAGCAGCTCAAGACCTCAGAAGAGCTGGCATTTCAGTGCATGAAGGCAGGAAAATGCCAGATCCCTGCCATCACCCCCCATTCCCACCGTGTTTGAAAGCAGCCAGGCAGGAGGGACCCCCTTACTAAAGGGGAGGTTGGCGTTTTTGTTCAATGCAGGCTTTCAACTATTTGCATGAGGCCCACCCACATTCGGGCCTGATCTGCTTGTTGTACTCATTTCAATGTTAATCTCCAACCAAATAATAATATCCAACCAAATATCAGGGCATCCTGTGGCCCAGTTCAGTTGACACACAAAATTAATTATCTCTGTCCTCTAAGACAGGGCGATGCCGCAGCCCTTCAAGTCTAAATTCTGAAGGCCAAGGAAAGTGTGTATGACAAGGGCGGAGTAGAAATATGACGGGATAGTAGGCTGTACCCACCACTGCACTGTGAGGTGTATGCTCTCCTGGATAGCTCAGAAGGCTATAAAAAGGGAAAAATAAAGAGTGTCTATGAGACTGTCGGAAAGAATTTTCCTTGTATTTCTCTTCCTCCCTGTGTCTGTCTGTCTCTCATTTCATACTGAGTTATACTCCCAGCCCTTTGTCATTCTGAGACAGGGTCTTCCTACAACACTAAATTGCCCAGGCTAGCTTCAAACTTGTGAGATCCTCCTGCTTCAGCTTCCAGAGTGTCAAGATTTCCAAGCCTGGATTAATGCTCAGTAATGTCATTGTTCACATCTAAGAAACTCGGTATGGGGGTGCGAAGGAGCGGGAGCAGCAATGATCAGCAGTGCCTGACACACTGTATTCAGCAGCTACTGAGTGAACCGTTTCCTCTGTCTTGTGCATGGATCCCCTCGAAGCAGACCGGGATACAGGGTTTGAACACACGGAGTTTATCTGGAAGGTGACCACTGGTAGGAGAGCAGAGAGGTGAGTCTGGGAAGGGAGGGGAGGCAACACAGGGTGCTTTCATGAGGTCAGTGCCAGAAGCAACTGAGGCCTGATCCCCTGGCACCCTCTGGGAGAATTGTTCAATCCCTTTCCGGTTTGTGCGGCTCGGAGGATAAAGGAGTTTTAATCTACCAACGCCCCGCTAGCCCTGGCTTAAAAGGCTGCTCCTGAGGCGGGCCCTCCTCGGCATTCCCGCCTTCCTGCCCCAAGCACAGGTGTGTCACACCTCAAGCGGAGTCCCAGGTGCTTGAGGTGAGGAGCTTCGCGTGTGTGGGAACAGGGAGTGCTGGGGGTTTGGGCGAGGCCGCCACAGCGGGGGCGGAGTTTGCCGCTGCGGTGAAACAGGCACTTGGAGAGCCTCTGCTCTAAGCCCCACAGCTTTCACACAGTGAGCGCTGCTGTTGGAGGAACCAAAGTGCAGAGGGCTTGTGACTTGCTGAGGGTCGCGCTGGGCACGGTGCATATCAAGGAAGTTGACTGAACTAGAAGTCTCAGATTTCCTTTCTCCCCCTCCCTCTTGGTACTCCCCTGAGTAAAGTCAGCCCCAGAAACTTCTTAGGTGCACGAAAAGTAAAATGGCAACATCTGAAAAGTGGTAACAGTTCAGTGTAGCAAAACATTGTAACTATCCAGGTCCAACCAGGCAATCAACAAGTAGTGAAATCTGTGACAGAAAGAGAAACATGAAGAACGCCTGGGACTCTGGCAAAGGTAAGAGCACACTTCCACTGGGCGTGGTGGTACACACCTGTAATTCCAGCACTTGGGAGGCTGTGGCAGGAGGATTGCCACGAGTTCAAGGCCACCCTAGGCTACATACTTAATTCAAGGCCAGGCTGAGACCCTGTCTCAGAAAAACCAAAAAAAAAAAAAAAAAAAAGACACAGATTAAAAATATATATATAAGGCCACCTTCCCAATAATTAAAGAAGAAATCATGACAATGGAAATGTGTAGGTGCTATCTCCCTCTAAATCCTTCAGTGGCTCCCTGGTGCCTTCAGGATAATTTCCTTAGCAGAGCTGTTATGGTTGATACATTGTGTCAACTTGGGGAGTCTAGAGGTTTGGCTAAGTAACTCAGCAGTTGTAAATCTGGGGGTAAAAAGGACATGCCCTTACCCTTCTGGGATGTTGTTTATTGTGTCAATTTGGGAAGCTTAAAAGGTTAACTATGTGACTCAGAAGGGAGCTGGGGTGCTTATTTGTATTCATCCTGAACCTGTGGAAGAGGAGGGCAAGGAGATTCTGTGAGAGCTACATGCCCCCTGGGTGGGGGTAGCCTGTTTACAATGTAAGCGGAGGAGAGAGGCTGCTTGCTGACATTCCTCCCTTTTGCCCTGGTTGTTTTTGCTGTGCTCTGCTGCCCTGAACAGTTTGCCCTCTGCCATGTGCCACTCTGCCTCAGAAGCAGCCAAGTATGGACTGAAACCTCCACAAACTGTAAGCTAAATAAACCTTTCCTTCCTTCATTTTGGGTGTTGGGTATTTTGTCTCAGCAAGACAAGAGCACCCAGGTGTCTTTAAGATTTGGCCTGGGCAGCCTCTCCACACTCATCTGCCAGCACTCAGTCATACAGCACTCTCTGGAGTCCCTGTGCCAGCCCTTCTGAAACACTGCTCAGCTCTTGCCACCAGGAATTCCTGTGCTTCTGTACTCCATCCAGTGGCTACTTAACTATTCAAGACTTAGCTTGGGCATTACCCATTGTAGTGAAGTTGCTCGATCTTTTATTTTTTAATTAATATTTTGAGACAGGGTCTCACTGTGTTAATTCAGGCTGGCTTTGAACGCATGGCAATCCTCCTGTCTCAATTTCTCAATCTTTTGAAAGCCATGTCCCTAAGGACACTTCTTAACACAGTGTATCACTTAAAGCAGGTGCACAAGTATTTGAGTGTTTGTTGAAGGAATAAAAGAAAGCTCGTTGTAGATGATGTCAAAACGTGTAAACCCCGCTTAGATGTCACAGAAGACAGGTGCTGATGGTGGCTTTCAAGCTTTGGCCCAAGAGGTAGAATCTTGTGTTCTGTTTTTTGTTTTGTCTTGTTCTGTTCTGTTTTGGTACTGGGGCTTGGACACAAGGCCTTCACACTGAGCTACATCCCTAACCCTTTGATTTTTAGTTTGAGACAGAGTCTTGCTAAGTTGCCAGATTGCCCAGGCTGGGCTCAAATTTGCCTGCCTCAGCCTCCCAGAATGCTAAAATTACAAGCCTGTGCCACAGGGACTGGCTTGAAACTGGGGACCGTTTATGAATTCTCCAGTCTCACTGAAGTGGCACTGTGTCACCCCAGGGGCCAGGTCAGGAAGTCAAGGAAGTTTCTGCTTGTTGTATTGGACTGCTCATTCTCCACAGTGTGCCCCTCTCAGAGGCAGGCATCGCCCTGGGAGGAGCGCAGGCCACATGGAAGGACCCCTCGCAGGCACCTCTTGCCAACAGACCCTGAAGAGCCAGCCTCCGGTCACCTGGCCAGGCACCAGACACAATGGGTGAGAAATCTCAGTGACCCTCTTCCTGAGACATGAGTGTCCCCCTCCAGAGGTAGCCTTTGAGCTCTGCAGCAGAGACCAGGCCACCCTCCTTGGCTTTCTGAGACACAACCCACAGAAGCCACACGCATAAGAAAATGACGGTGGTGTGATGCCATTGAGCCTGGAGTGGTTTGTTAGTCAGGCAGCAATAGAATCATCAGAACAATATCCACCACTTCTGAAGATATCGCTTTGTCAATGTTTACATTTTGTTTAAAACCAGGACTTCATGAGCTATAAATAAAGAAAAATCACTTTCAGAGACCCACAGATACGCATGACCTAAAGACTTCCCCTGAGATAATGGGTCAGAGAAAGACTTACAAGGAAATCAAAGACAACTGAGCTATCGCCTAGTCAGGGTGAATTTTCTCTTTGAAGGTGGAAAGGAAATTGTGTCCTGACCTGCAGAATGCTACACACTCAGAATTTCCAGAATATCTCTGAACTTCACCGATCACTACAGGGAGCAGTAGAAACCTCTGAGCTCAAATGTAAGAGAATAAAAATAAAGATACAGATACTCAAAAGAGTTAAATGACTAAAAACATTAACAAGGGAGGGATTTTAATATTGTTAGTATAACCCAGCCTGGTAGAGTGCGGCTCACATGCAGGTTAACGTCCACGAGTAGGTCCTGAAAATCAAGTTATTGGCACTCAACCCACTTTTTAAAAAATGGATAGAAGCTGGGTGTGGTGGCGCACACCTGTAATCCCAGCACTGGGGAGGCTGAGGCAGGAGGGTCCCTGTGAGTTCAAGACCAGCCTGGACTACAAAGTGAGTTCAAGGCCAGTCTGAACTGCACAGCGAGAGCCTGTCTCAAAAAAAATACAAACAAAAGACTAGAATGTACTAGAATAGAGAATGCTAGAGTTTATCTTTTTTTCCTTTGCTATCTGAAAGAGGCTTTATTAGGACTTGGGCAGCAGGCAGAAAGAAGGTAACAGCCACTCTGATCCAGAGATCTGGAGATCCCGCATAGTGTTAGGCACTGCTGCACTGCACACTGCTGTGAGCAGGCAGCCTTGCAGGTGCAGGGTAGCAGCCAGGCCCAAGCCCCTCCAGCCTCCCCTGGATCCTTCAGCTTCACCAAATCCGGTTCAGGGCTGTGAGCAGCTCTGACAAGCACTGTGCTAGCTTTTCTGCAGGTCACCTGTCACTGAAGTCGGTGGCCCAAAGTTGATGAGAGACTAACATGGGACCTACAAAGAAACATAGTCCAGCTTGCTCTTACTCTCCCTGCTTGGTTTCATCATGGCTTCCTAGCTGCCAGCCTCCCTGACTTCAGCCCCAGCACCAGCTGCAAAGGCAAATGACTAAGATCAACCAATTAAGCCACCCCCCTTAGACCGCCCCAAGTGTTTCTCCTCCATGATTGACTCTTAACCGAGGGCCCACCCTCCTGTCTTTTCATCCCGGGTCCCAGGCCCCACCCCTGCCAGGAATTCATTTATCCTGCCATTTCCCAGACGGGATTTTGTGATTTGTTAAGGTGTCTCTGTGGTGTTGCTTCACATGTTCCTCTGTCTCCTTTATTTCCTGTAGAGCAGTGGTTAAACCTAGAGGCTTAAGCAAGCTAAACTGGTTGGGCTTTTTTGTTCTTTGTTGTTTTTGGCAAGACATAGTCTCTTCCTTTCTCTCTCTCCCTCTCTCCCTCTCTGTTCCCCTCTCCTTTCTTTTTTCAAGATGATGTCTCTATTCTTGAAATGGTGACTATTTGCCCCCGTCTGGCCTTGAACTCTTGAGCACAAGCTGTTCTACCTCAGCCTCCCAAGAGGAACCACAGGCACAAGGCACTGCACCCAGCTGCAGCTGTGTATTTCTACCAGGAGGTGCCCCATGTCTTATGGTCTCTATATGTTAGCAGTCACTGGCGATCGATATTGAGATCTGTTATTTTGTTATTCTTCATGAAATAGAATCTCATTCTTCTTTGATTAATAGGATGTCTCTATAAAGAGAAACTTAGCACCTGTTTTTTTGTACTAGAGGTACAATTCATGTTGGAATGGGAAGATAAATGTTTACTTTTTTCCATTTAATTATTAGTTTCTGTTATGGTTGATACATTATGTCAATTTGGGGAGTCCAGAGGTTTGGCTGAGTGACTCAGCAGGAAGCCAGGGTGCTTACTTTGTATACATCCTGAGCCTGTGGAAGAAGCCGGCATGGAGATTGTGTGAGGGCTACACGCCCGCTGGGTGGGAGTAGACAGTTCACAATGTAAGGGAAAGAAAGAGGCTGTTTGCCTCCATTCCTCCCTTTTGCTGGTTGTTTTTGCTGTGCTCTGCTGCCCTGAACAGTTTGCCCTCTGCCATGTGCCACTCTGCCTCAGAGTCAGCTAAGTATGGACTGAAACCTCCAAAAAGTGTAAGCTAAATAAACCTTCCCTTCCTTCATTTTGGGCATTGGGTATTTTGTATCAGCAATGAGAAAAAAGTAACCAAGACAGTTTCTAAAATAATGATTTGAGAGGACTTCCAGGAAGATGGCAACCAGCATAATTTGAACCAGCCATGTGTCTTCCCAACGCAAGAGCCTGAGGGAATGAATAAAACCAAAAAGTACAATTATTATCAGAGGGAAGACGACTGATTGGGTGGGAGAACAATGGCGATGAAGGTGGAGAAAATTGATAGATTAATCATAAGTGCCTTTATTTGTATAACTGAGTAACAAATGCAAAGATAACATTATGTAATACAGCATCCATTGTTAATTCCCTACTATCTTCTCTATAATTGTGTATTTCCTTTATTGTTTTTGTGTTATTCTGGTTTATGTCTGTTTGGTTGTTGATATGTCTCCATTCTTTTGTCTTTAAAATAAAAAAAAGAAAAAAGAAAATAATGATTTGATTCTGTTATGGTTGATACATTGTGTCAACTTGGGGAGTCCAGAGGTTTGGCTGAGTAACTGAGCAGGAAGCTGGGGAGCTTACTTCGTAAACATCCTGAGCCTGTGGAAGGAGGGCATGGAGATTGTGTGAGAGGTTCACGACCCCTGGGTGGGGGTAGGCTGTTTAAAGTGTAGGGGAGAAAAGGAGGCTGCTTGCAGCCATTCCTCCCTTTTGCTCTGGTTGTTTTGCTGTGCTCTGCTGCCATGAACAGCTTGTCCTCTGCCATGTGCCATTCTGCCTCTGAGCCAGCCAAGTATGGACTGAAACCTCCACAAACTGTAAGCTAAATAAACCTTTCCTTCTTTCATTTTGGGAGTTGGGTATTTTGTCATAGCAATGAAAGAAAAGTAACCAAGACAGATTCCCTAACATCTTCCAAAGATGATCAATAGTTTGGGTTTTTGTTTTTTTTTTAGTACCATTATGAACTTATAAGCGTATGTGAGGAGTTTTAAATAATTGCAGTTATTATTCTTAAAGACATTTTGGGAGCATTTGGGAAATTGTCCTATTTTCTGACAGTGGATGACCCCTCAATGAGGGCTGGGGATATAGCTCAGTGGCACAGCGCCTTGTTTGGCAAGCACAGGTCCTGAGTTCAATTCCTGGCACCAAAAATAAAATGACTCCTTGATGGGCTATATGGTCATTTCAGTATACCTGCATTAGACTTTGGTGGCTTTTATATTTTCGGACATGTTTCGCAGTCAGCTTGCATATTTCTTGCCAGAGACATGGAATTAACCATTTCTCCAGAGAGCTTTGGTTTGAGTGTGAAACAGATTCTGGATCACACAAACGGAGTAAGGTGCTCACTGATGTTTGAGCGGGCCTTGTTTCTAGGCCTTTCCCATGGAAACAGCTAAGACATGGTGCCTCTAAGTTTTATTTTAAATTTTTAAATTAATTTTTAACTGACACAACAAATGTAAAAATGGTCTGTATCAATGGGATAATACCATGTGTTGTTTTAATACGTATATATCTTGTGTAATGTTTAAATCAGATTAAACATCTCTATCTCTTCAAACTTTTATCATTCCTTTATGGTAAAAATGTTAAGAATCCTTTCTGCTGGCTTTTTGAATTCTGCGGCACAGTGCGTAATTGTTATCTATAACTCACCTACTGTGCCATATAGCACATGAGAACTTACTGCTCTCTGAATGTAAGTTAGTATCCACTGGTCAACCTTTCCCCAACCCTCCCTCAACTCTAGTCTCCCCAGCTTTACCCTTTTTATGATAGAATAGTATTATGTTAGTTACTTCTCTCCTTGCTGACACAAAGTACCTGACACCCAAAGTTAAAGGAGAAAAGGTTTATCTTGGCTCACATGTTGTAGAGGTTTCAGTTCATAGTTGGCCAGCTCCAAGGCAAGGTGGCAAGGCAGCGGGGTATCACAGAGGAAAAATAGTTCATGGCAGGGATCAAGCAGCAAAGCAGTGAAGATGTAGCAGGCAAGCAACAGCTGCCCTCTCTCTATGCCTTATATTCTACCCACGACACACACAGTTAGGGCAGGCAGCCCTCACACCTGGGCTGCGTCTGCCCTTTATTCACTCCCAGAACTATGCTAAACCAACCAGTGGATTAATTTAGTAACCCCACACCCTTGATCTCAGCATCACACGTTTAATCCCAGTATCACACACTCTAGGTCCAGCCACCTCTGAAAAGCTCCACCACATGAGGTGTTAGGGAGACATCTAGACACAAGCTGGAATAGGTCCCATTGTGTGTGGACTGTATTTTCTTTAGCCATTCATCAACTGGCCAGTGGGTTGTTTCTGTTGCTGGCCTATAGTGAAGAGGGCTGCAATAAGCACAGGAGTGCAGATGTCTCTTCAACAGACTGCCTATATTTCCTGTGGGCATGTAGATACTCAGTGGTAGGACTGCTGGATCAGGGGGAGTTCTATTTTTAACTTTTGGAGGAACCACCATACTGTTTTCCATGCAGCTGTACTAATTTACATTGCCACCAACAATATACAAATGTTTCCATTTTGCACATGCTCACCACCACTTGCAGTCTTTTGTCCTTTTGGTAAGAGTCACTCTTGCTAAAGTGTTATGGCTTGGGTCTAGATGTTCCCCCCAAATCTCATGTGGACATAAGTGGGACTTTTTCAGAGATGGCTGAATCTAGAGTGTGTGATGCTGGCATTAAGGGTGTGTGATTACTAAGTCAGTCCATTGACTGGTTTGGCACTACCCTAGTCCTGGTAGCCTGGGAAGAGGGTTGTCTTCCCCTTGCTTGCTTTTGCTGTCTTTTGTGTGCAGTGAATTGTTGTTCTCCTCTGCAGTGGCCCTCTGTTATGTGCCACTCTGCCTCAGAGCCAGCCAACTATGGACTGAAACCTCTACAAACTGTAGGACAAATAAACCTTTCTGCTTTTAACTTTGGGTATCAGGTATTTTGTCTCAGCAACAAGAAAAGTAATTAAGACAAAGTGAGGTGACATCTCATTATGTTTTGGTTTGCACATCCCTCATAGTTTGTGATGCTGAACATTTTTCAAGTACCTATAACCATGTTTATGTGTTTATTTAAGAAATGTTAAGTTCTGCATGGTGGCACACTCCTATAGTACCAACATTTGGGAGGCTGAGACAGGAGGATTCCTTCAAGTTCAAGGCCAACCTTGGCTACATAGTGAGTTCAAGGCCAGGCTGAACTGAAGGGTAAGACCCTCTCAAAAAGCAAAGAAAAAAAAAGTATATTTAGATCAATTATCCATTTTTCATACCGGATTTTTTGGTTTTTAGCTACTGAGTTTTTCTAAACATTTTTCAAATATAAAGAATTCCTATATATGAAGTGATATAATCCCCTGCCAGATATATAGTTTGCAATTGCTTTTTCTATTCTGTAGGTTGTCTCTTCACTCTTTCTTTCCTTTCTCTCTCTTCCTTCCTTCCTTCCTTCCTTCCTTCCTCCCTCCCTCCTTCCCTCCTTCCCTCTCTCTCTCTCTCTCTTTCTTTCTTTCTGAGACAGGATTTCACTATGCAGTTCAGGCTGGCCTTGAACTCCCTTTGTAGCCCAGGCTGGCCTCACACTTGCAGCAATCCACCTGCCTCAGACTCTCAGGTGCTGAGATTATAGGCGTGCGCCACCATGCCTGGCCTACTGAGTCCATTTTTGTAACTGTAAGGGATAGAGATCCAGTTTCAGTCTCCTACATGTGTGTATCCTATATTCCCAGCACCATTTATTGAATAGATTATCCTTTTTCAAATGCATGTGTTTGAGACCTTTGTTGAAAATCAGTTGACCATATTTATTCCTAGGCTCTCTACTCTCTTCCATTTGGTTTTATATATATATATATATATATATACACACACACACATATATACATATACATATACATATACATATTTCTGTTTTGATTACTGTATGTTTGTAGTATATCTTGAAGTCAGTTAGTCTTGTTTTGTTCTTTTTGTTCAAAATGGTTTTGGCTATTTAGGGCTGGAGGTACAGCTCAGTGGGCTAAGTGCTTGCCGCTAAGCACTAGGGCCCTGAGTTCGATCCCCGGTCCCGGGAAAAAAAAAAAAGGGTTTTGGCTATTTGGATTTTTTGTGGTTCCATATGAATTTTAAGTTTTTTGCTAGTTCTGTGAAGAATGTCTCTGGTATTTTGATTGTACTGTATCAGTACACCACTTTGTGCAATATGGACATCTTGACAATATTGATTCTTCCAATCCATGAACACAGGACATCTTTTCATTTTGTATGTGTGAACTCTTCAGTCCTCTTATCAATATTTTATATGTAGTTTTCATTACTGAGATCTTTCACCTCTTTAGTTAAATTTATTCCCTCATCCTACTGATGTGATTATCTGATTTGTTGGTTTATGTATGTTGAGATATCTAAGCCTGGGATGACTCCCCCCCCGATCATAGTGAATAATCTTTTTGATGTGTGATTGGGATTCAGTTTGTTACTATTTCATTGAGGAATTTTACATCAATGTTCACCAAGAACATTGGCTCTTGGTTTTCTTTATTTATAATAATCCTAGTTTGTCTAGTTTCAGTATAAGGGTGATGTTGGCCTCACAGAATATGTTTAGAAGAATTCCCTCCTATTCAATTTTTCAGAATAATTTAAAAAGAAATAAAGTGTTAGCTCTTCTTTAGATGTTTTGTGGAATTCAGCAGTAAGAACATTTGGTTCTTTGATGGGAGATTTTCTATTGATGATTCGATCTTATTACATGTCATTGGTCAGTTCAGGTTTTCTATTTCTCAATGATTCAATCTTGGTAAGGTGTATGTGTCCAGGAATTTGTCCATTTCTTACGAGTTATCAAATCTGTTAGTGTTCCAGGAAGATTGCAGCGTAGTAAGCAGCAGAGAAAGACCCTCTCTGAGATTTGCTGTCCAGACACTGGAGTATAACAATGTGAAGAAGGATGTAAAGCAAGAATTGAAGCTCATGGGGAGGGCAAAGAGAGACTTCAGCAAAGAAGGAGGAGGTGACAGGCGGTGCTTCCTCCCTCAGCCTGAACTGACTGTGTGGGAGGGGCACTTAGAACCTGCAGACACACATAACTGCTGGTGACCCCAGAGGCTTCCACGGAAAAACACACCAGTGGAATGCAGCAGTGCACATGGTGGACTGCAGTGACTGGTGAATTATTCAGGTTCAGATGTCCCCCAGGATAGGATGACTGGCCAGTAGCCTTCTTGGGAAAGTAGTCAACTGAGCTTGGAATTCAGAGCAATGACTGGCTCCATCTAGCAGCTCCCGGTGTCAGGGTAAGGGCGCCAGGTTCAAGTGAGCAGGAATTCAGGGAGCCTAGTTCAACCTGGCAGGAAGCCAAGTTCACAGACTGCTCCAGGCTGAACAGGTCTGGTGCCAGCCTCACAGTCAGAAAGCAAACAAATTCAGTGGAAATAAAGGTTCAGGCTCATTGAGATTATCCAAAACCCTACTGTAAAGCTACAGTTGGCTTGCTGGTATTAATCAGCTCAGATCTGGACTCTATCTGCCCACATTATCTACCAGTAACAGCAGAGACACACTTAATATTGGATAATTTTTTATTTTCTTTTTCTTTCTTTCTTTCTTTCTTTCTTTCTCTCTTTCTCTCTTTCTCTCTTTCTCTCTTTCTCTCTTTCTCTCTTTCTCTCTTTCTTATACTGGATAATTTTTTCTTATTTTCTTTCTCTCTTTCTTTCTTTTTTCTTTCTTTCTTTTCTTATTTTCTGTTTTGTTTTCCTTTTCTTATTTGTTCTCTTTTTATGAGTGTGAGCATGGTTTCTAGTTTTTTGTTGTTGTTCTGTTCCATTCTTTTTATTTATTTTGTCTTTTTGAGACAAGGTTTCACTATGCAGTTCAGGCTGCTTTGAACTCAGTTTGTAGCTCAGGCTGGCCTCAAATTCTCAGTGATCCTCCTGCCTCAGCCTCCTGAGTGCTAGGAATACAGGCATGTGATGTGTCCATTCTTGTTTTTATTTCCTCCTTCTCTCTTTCCCTCTTGTCTTCTTCACCATTTCCCAAAGTTTGCATGATCTTCCTTTGCCCTCTAACGTTCCTTCTTATCTCGTCCTCTGCTTCTAGTTCTCTATTTTTCCCCCAACCCCTTTTATATTTTCTCTCCTAAGGGTAAATCACTATATTGAAAGCTTACTTACTGCATACAATTTTCTGATTCATTCTAGATTTTGTTATATAACCACAGATCTAGTTCATCTGGTTAAAGATGGCAAATTAATAGTTGCCTCGGGGCTGGGGATATAGCTCAGTGGCATGGCATCTGCCTTGCAAGCATCAGGTCATGAGTTGAATTCCCAGTACCACCAAGAGAAAAAAAAATAGTCACCTCAGTTTGTCATTTTCTAGCCTGTGTTTGATGCTATGGTTATTGCTGATTGTACCACTTTAGCTAAAGTGACATAACTGTTCTAACCAGTTGTTCTTCCTGGTATGCCAAGACTGAAATTGCCTAAGAGTCATAAAAAATACTATAAGCCAGTGTCAAGTGAATCAGAGGCTGGGCCAGGTAGGCCGCTACTACTCATCCCCAATAACTTGAAGAGGCAGGATCTTGCAACGGACTCAAAATCCAAAAGCCAGCTATACCTGGAAGACATCTCTAAGAAATAGTCATTTATTAAGGGCTATAAATACTAGTAATAAAGTTACTTGCCATAGGCAATTTACAAGCATCAACCAAGGAATTTAACTTAAAAAAGGAAAGAAAATGAGAAGACACTTAAACATGAGGTAACCCCAGACTTGCAGCTCACCAGAGGCAAACCGAGGGGGCAATGAGGTGGAACAATCCAAAAGCCACCCACCTGGGCTCTCTGAAGTGGTAACAGCAAAAGTAGCAAAGCAAATGAATGAAGCTCTAGAAAAACTCAAATCAGAAGTAATTTCTCAGGAAACTACAAAGATGAAAGCATAATGAAAGACATGTTTAGTGACTTTAGAGCAGATACAGATAAAAAAAAATAAAAGAGCTTAGTAAAATACTGGAAACCATGAATGTCCAACATAGGAAAGAAATGGAAGCCATGAAACAGATTCAATCAGATACCTGGGGGGCCAGGGATATAGCTCAGTGACATAAGCACTCGCCTGGCAAGCCTGAGGTCATGAGTTTGAATCCTGGTACAAAAAAAAAAAGATACCTGGGAGATTAAAAATTCAATTGAAAGTATACCCAGAAGAATGAAACAATGTGAGAACAGAATATCAGATCTAGATGATAAGATTGTGGTTAGCAATCATGAAAAGGATGATTTCTTTAAAAAAAGCATGCACCCTCAAGAAATCAATCCAGAAGCTGCTAGATGATGCAAAGAACAATAACATAGATTAATTGGAGCAGGGAAAAGGAATTTGACATACATTAAGTGAGGCATATAGAACTCCAATTACCTATGATCAAATCTACAGCAAGGCATATAATAGTCAATATTCTGGAAATTCAACACAATAATAGAATATTAAAAGCTGTCAGAGAAAAGAAACACATCACCTCTAAAGGAAGCCCATCAGAATCATGGAAGATTTCGCAACACAAACCCTCAAGTCAAGGAGAGCTTAGAGTGAAGTATTTCAGGCCCTAAAACAAAAAACCTCCAACCTAGGTTAATGTATCCCACACAACTATCTTTCAAAATTCATAGGAAAATAAGATACTTCCATGACAAGGAACACCTGAGGAAATTCATGATTGCCAAACCAGCACTCCAAAATATTCTGAAGGACATTCTAGAAAGAGATAACAAGGACTACAACTCCATGAATAGCAACAGAATGAATCCACCAGGCAAGGCAGGCAATTAAACCGGGGGAGGGGGGAGGGTAGAAGGGAGCCAACAACAACAAAATAACGTGACAAGGATCAGTCAATGCATATCAGTTATAACCATCAATGTTAACAGTCTCAATGTACCAATCAAGTTTGTTAGCATACAGTTGTTGAAAATCCCTTTTTAAAAATTGATTAAATAGATCGTAAGTACATTAGCTACTTTCCCATTGCTGGGACAACACACTTGACACCTACATGTCAGAGGAGGCTCGCAGTTTTCAAAGCATTCAGTCCACGGTTGGCTGGCTCCAAGACAGAAACGCCATGGAGGAGAGGCCTGGTAGAGTAAAACTGCTGACCCCGTGGCACCAGGAAACAGGATGGGGGTGCAGAGTTAGAGATGCGCCCTCTAAAGGCATGCACCCAGTGACAGGCCACTCCAGCCAGACCCCTCCTCCTAACATCACACTTCACCATGAGCTCATTGGTGGGTTAACCTACTGATGGGCTTGGTGTCTCCATGGTCCAACCACCTTCCAAAGGTCCCTCCTCTGAACACATCAGAATTATGGGAGTCATTTCAGTTCTAAACCATAATGATAAGTTTATAAAGATCCTTCCAATTTAAATAGAGGATCTTTTCCTTACCTCATCTGTCTTCATCTATTTCACCCTTTTTCCCCATAACCAAAAAACCCAATACCATCATTATTTTGGTTATTGCTTAATGCACACAAATACCCTTATAGAAAATAGTGCAAAGCCGGGCGTGGTGGCACATGCCTATAATCCCAGCACTCGGGAGGCTGAGGCAGGAGGATTGTTGTGAGTTTGAGACCAGACTAGGCTACAAAGTGAGCTCAAGGCCAGGCTGAACTGCATAGTGAGACCCTGTCTCAAAAAGACAAGGAAGGAAGGGAGGGAGGGAGGGAGGGAGGAAAAGGAAAAGGAAAAGGAAAAGGGGAACGACAGCAAGCAGAAACACCCAGGGTTTGGAGCAGATTTAATTATGTCAACAGGCACTGATCGGGATCATTCCCAAAATCTCAGGCCCTGATCTCTGGAGGTCTAGGGGTTATATGAGATAAGCAAGCAGGAAGTACAGAGGCAGAATGGCTTATTGATTGGGGATCAGTTTATACAATGTGCATCATAGTGACCAGCTATGCATCATGGTGACCAGCTGTTTCTAAGAGACAGAAGCAATCAGAACTGGAACTATCACCTGGGCAACTAAGAAACTGAAATATACTGGTGGAGGTGGGGCATTTTCTGTTACAACAGTACTGACACTGGTACAAACATGATAACTGAAAGCAGTGTAGAATTTTTAGTTTTTGTGTTTTTGGTCCTTCGGGTATATCCCACTAAGAATATACAGTTATTACAGTATTTTAAATTCAGTTGAAATAACTCACATTTGTGTGTTTATGCCACCAACTCCACACTATATGTTAGGTTAATCTCATTTTGCTTTCAATATTGAAATTGATCTCTTAAATTGCATACTTTATAACCATATAAATTGTTTACATAGCTCCACAGTTAAAGGCATGAAACAAGAGATCCAGAGAGGTCTGGCTTCTATCTATCTTCCCTCTACCCTTCCCACCCTTCTAGAACACTGTATGCGTTTTTTAGTTGCTTTATTTGATTTACTTTTGTTGTTGTTGTGTGTGTGTGTGTGTGTGTTTTTGAGACAGGGTCTCACTATGCAGTTCAGGCTGGCCTTGAGCTCACTTTGTAGCCCAGGCTGCTCTCCAACTCACAATGATCCTCCTGCCTCAGCCTCCCCGGTGCTGGCATTACAGGCGTGTGCCACGATGCCCGACCTACTTCATTTACTAATATTGCTGGAGTATCACTATAAAGAGTGTATAAAGGTACTCTTTTTACATTTGCATGGAATTCCATTGTATGTATATACTGCAGTCCACCTAACCAGTTCCCTCTAATTGGCTTATTTCTAGTCTTTTGTTACATATAATTAAATAACTGGGCTTTTAAAATACTTTGTTCAGATATTGAAGACACTCATGCCCAAGCTTATTGGTCACCTTTAGAGAAGGTACTAAGCAGTTTGTATGAACCTAGAAACCAGACTCATATTTTTCTAGCCCCACTGTTGCTCAGTTTTGTTTGTTTGGAATTTCTTTTTATTACATTTAAGTATTACTAATGTTTAATACCAACTTTATTATAATTTTATTTATCATACATAGTAAGAATATATATATTTAAAACTAGTTTTTTGTATTTTTTTTGCATTAGGTCATGATGTGAAAATGTGTTTCTTGTGAGTCAGAATCAAAGCGCACACAGAAGAGGATAGACTATCCATAGATATTGCTAGTTGAGGGCTTGTTCTGTTTTATTTTTTATTTTCAAATTATTTATTTATTGATTTTTTTTTAAGTCAAGTCCTCTCTATATAGTTCAGGTGGCCGTCAGACTCACAGAGATCCTCCTGCCTCCGCCTCCTGAGTGCTGGGATTACAGGCATGTGTCACCACGCCCGATTTATGTTTTATTTTTTAATTCCTCAACCTCAGCTCCTCTAAAACTAGATACTAGGTTGACGCAGGAGGATTGCTGTGAGTCTGAGGCCAGTCTGGGCTACATAATGAGTTCAAAGCTAGCCTGAACTACATAGCAAGACCCTGTCTCAATCAATCAATAAATCAATCAAGCAATGCAGATATGACCTTCCACCCCAGGAGGTCTTGTCCTCCCTTTGCTCCAGCTTGGTACCTGAGGTCGACCCTTCATGCCTGCACAGTTGTCTGCTCTGCTCCCTACACTGCACTCTGGTAGTCTGGCTATGCTGTCTTGACGTCGCTCTTCTCACCCATGTTATCTGGCCATTCCTGTGGCTGATGAGGGGATAAAAGAGGCTGCAGACACTATAGTTGTGCCCTAGTGGCTTTTTTTTACAGGTTCATTATTCTAACTCTGTTTATTAAACCATTTGCCTCTCCTACCCTTAAGTATATATTCCCTGGCAGAACCCTGCCCACTCACTACCACCCTGTCTTCCTCTTGCCCCTCACAGGGTCTCCCCCTTTTATACCCACTCATGTGACAACCCAGAGGCCACTTCTGCTTCCACACCTTGGAGAACATAGGCCAGGCTCACCAGAGACCAGAGGGGCAATAGAGACCTGAGGGCAAGGTGATTGTTAATCTGGGGTAACCAGGCCTGGAAACCCATGGTCACGCCCTCCTGTGACCTGGGCTGTGTGGTCTCCCTGGAGCACAGTCCTCTCAGGTCTGACAACACACAAGTGTTTTCTCTCCCTTCTTGCTTCCAGCAAGACATTCAGTGGTTTAGTGTGCCACCCTTCTACACACAAAGCCCGTGAGAGCCAACCACAGTGCTACCTGGCAGACAGTTTCCATCTGCGTAGAGGACCAAGTGCTTCTTGGGTGGGGGTGCGCATGCTGAGTTTGAGAGAAGAACCTCCTGTTCTCAGCCCCAATAGCTAGGCAACCAGAAAGATGATTTTTCAGAAACCTGAGAAATAATTCTCTACATACCTGACCTCTTGTTTCTAGTAAATCTCCAGAGAAAAATAAAACACAAAAGCAGGCCATATAGAGAAGCCTCTAGCTAAGCGCCCAGCAAGGGAAGAGGGGAAATTTGCGAGAAGTTTCTCCCCAGCTTCCACTTCTGCCCACCACACAAGGTGCTGACACCTGATTGGCCTCTTCCTCTCCTAGCTCCTCTGCTGGCCAGAAGTCCTGATTGGTCCCAAGAATCCTGCTGCTTCCTCCTCCCGGTTCTAGGTGAGGAATCCAGGGCTGTTGACGGGGAGGTCCTAAATAGCAACAAATATGCTCACAGAGAAATTCAAGGAAAGAGCACATAAAAAGAATCTGTAATAAAAACTATGCAAAAACACTGCTTGTATTCAATACTATGGAAGGTAGGCTGTAACATTTTTTGAAAGGTTATTAGTAGAGAGATAGAAAAGAGAAATGGACTAAACTAACTTTTAGACTGATTTTTAAAATTTGTTTATATACTTGAGAACTATGTAAATATTTTACATAACCATGAAACAAAATTATATTTTAAAAATAATCTCTTAAAAACTAAGAACATAGTACAACAGATGAACCTAAGAGGAAATCAAATTAAAGCCATGAGATGGGGCAGAGTCTGCAAGTGTGCAGGGGTGACCCCACGGGCTTGACCGGACCCCCGGAGGCCTCCAGGGCTTGTCAGTGGGGTGCTGATCATAGTGTGCCTGGGTACCTACCTATGTACCATCTTTGGGGTTGGGTGCTTTTCCATCTAGTGCCATAGTAATTTATGTACACCCATGTATGTTGCACCATAATTTCAAGCAGCCATGTGTCTTCCCAACATGAGAACCCGAGGGAGTGAATAAAACCAGAAAGTACAGTTATCATCAAAGGGAAGACGACTGCTTGGGTGGGAGAACAACAGAGATGAGGGCAGTGAAAATTGTTTGATCAATTGTACATGCCTTTACTTGTATAACTGAGTAACCAATTTAAAGATAACATTGTGTAATACAACAACCATTGCTGATTCCCTACTATCTTCTCTGTAATTTGCTATTTCCCTTATTTTGTGTGTGTGTTATGTTTCCATTCTTTTGTCTTTAAAATAAAAAAATAGTTCTGAGAAGATGGTAACCGGGTAAGCAGCAGAGAAAGATCCTCCCAGAGGATCGCCACCCAGACACTGGAATATAGCAATATGAGAGAGACAAGAGGGAGGGAAGGGGGTCCCCTGGACCCAGGAAGGATCTGAAATGAGAACTGAAGCCCTCAGAAAGACCAAACGAGACCTCTCCGGGAGGAAAGGCTCGGAGGGCCGCCGTGGCGCGGTCGGAGGAAGAGGAGGCGGAGAAGAAGGGAACCACCGCTCTGCACACACCCTCGGCCCGCATCCTCGTTCCAGAACTTGCAGCTTCACCTTCGGAGGCCCGTGCTCGAGGGGGCCTCCCAACTCGGCCGGGGGAGAGTAGAGTTCTGAGAGCTGGGCCAAAGCCAGAGTGAAGAGGGCACAGCCCAGAAAAGAGGCAATAGCAGATGGGAGGTGTTGTCAAACCCAGTGTGAGGATGAAAAGTCACAACTGCCATTAAAGCAGCATGCCCATGCTGCAGCAACCTTTCTAATCAGCACCCTGAAGCAAGGTGGAGTCCAAGCAAACAGTACACAGCCCAGCACACCCAGCTCTGCACCTGCCCCGAGGCTGTGGCCTCCTACCTCTCCACTGTGTGAGCAACTACCAACAGAGAGCAGCGGCAGTGACCCCAGGGCCACAGCAATTCCCAGGGATCCAGCCAAAGAACAAACAGGAACCGGAGCACAACAGGAAGAGAGAGCTGCAGATGCAGGTGGTTCGCCCATGTTTGTCACAGCATAATTTGAAGCAGCCGTGTGCCTTCCCAGTGTGAGAGCCCAAGGGAGTAAATAAACCAAAAAGTACAGTTACTGTCAGAGGGAAATGGCTGATGGGGTGGGAGAACAATAGAGATGAGGGTGGAGAAAACAGCTTGATTAATCGAACGAGCCATCATTTGTATAACTGAGTAACAATAGTGAAGACGTCACTTTGTAATATAACAGCCATTGTTAATTCCCCTATCTGCTCTGTAATTCTGTGTTTCCTTTATCATTTGTGCATTTTACTGATTTATAACTGAGTAAGAAATGAGATTACACTATGTAATACAACAGCCACTGTTAATCCCCTATCTTCTGTATAACTGTGTATTTCCTTCATTGTTTTTGAGATAACTGAGTTACAAATATGAAGATGATATTATGTAAAACAGCATTCACTGTCAATCCCCTACTACCTTCCTCATAATTTGTATATTTCCTTATTGTTTTTGTGTTATTCAAGTTTATATTCTTTCATCTTTAAAGTAAAAAATAAAATAAAATAAAAACAAATTAGCCATGGACACACATAGGGGACCTAGTTTAGAGAGTTAGAAACAAATGATTTGATTGTTATCCCAGTGGACTACACCCTAAGGACAAAGGGAACTGCTGTGAAAATTTTAAGCTGTTTGTGGCAAACATATTGGGGGCAGTGTTGGCACTGTACTTCTGTTGAATGTGTTTGTGTGGTCAGGAAAAGGAGTGATCATGTGATATTACAGTATCATTTGCAGCACTACTGAGAACCAGGACACTCAGTATGGGGGAAATGATGCCTCTGAAAGAAGGAAGAGGTTAAGTATAAACTCTGAATTTGGTTTTAAATTTTTATTTGTATTTATTTATCCATGTTTGCAGCAATAACGATTACATTTATTGAAGGGGAGTTAGTACATGTATATAACACATCTTAATTCTTTTTCTTAATCCCTCTCCCTTCCCATACATTTTCTCCCTTCTCCCTCTATCTCTTGGTAAACCCTGAATTTGAACTGGCAGTGTCATGATAAACTTATGATGAATTAAGCTTAGGGAAAAAAAAGTATTTTCTAGCCTGACCATTTCTAAAGACCTAAAAATAATGACCAATCAATAAAAATAAGTATAGGTGGCACCCTGATTTTAATTTATTTTTCTTCCTATTTTGGCTTTGTGAGACAGACTGACTGTGTAGTCCAAGCTGGTCTCGAACTCACTATGTGGCCCAGGGTGTGCTCAAACTCACAGCAATCCTCCTACCTCAGCCTCCTGAGAGCTGGGATTATAAGTGTGCCCTGCCATCCCCAGAAACTATCATTTCCCACTAAAGGAGCTAAGATCCCTGGAAGACAAGGCTGAGAGCAGTCTGGAACACCAAACAGCAATAAAATGATCAAAAACCACCGCTCTCATCAAAAGAGCTTAGGATCCAAATTTAAGAGGCTCACACCAGCCAAAGATGGAACAATTGGCACAGCAGATCAGTGTCTTTCAGTCACTCCCAATCATATTCATATGAAAAATTAATTTATCACCATAAGTTGCTACTAAACATCTCATGGCCACTGTGAGCTCTCTCGGGGGCCACTCTCACTGTGTGGGGCATTCTTCTTTTCCTACTCTGAATAAATGTCAACCTCACTACCTTAAAAACGGTCATTATTTTGAGAGCTGCTAAATACAAGAATAGAATTAAGCATTTACCCTGTTTTTCCTTTATGATGAATGTCATTTGGTAACCAAATGGTAGACAAGAGAAAGTTTCTCTATATCTGGCTTTTTGTTGTTTGTTTTGGTACCAAGAACCAAACTCAGAACATTACACTTGGCAAGCAGGCACTGTGCCACTGAGCTATATCCCCAGCCCCTGAAAATTTCTCTATAAAGTGAATCCAACTAATACATGAAGAAAACATGATAGAATGTGAACATCCAGATCACATATGCCTCCAGAAAGAACACAACAGTGCTCCTGAAGTTGTTTTATATATATAATATATATATATATATATAAACACCAGCACTTGAAGTTAGGTCTGGGGGCTCAGGCCTGTGATCCGCAGCACTCTGGGAGGCAGAGGCATGAGGATCCTAAGTGCAGACCATGTCTCAAAATAATAAAAAAGGATGAGTGATATAGGTCAGCTTATAACCCCTAGATTTAATCCCCAGTATTGTATATAAGTAAATAAATAAACTGAACTTGAACATGACCAAGCTCTATATTAACAATTTATAGGAGAAAAGAAGTTGAGAGTATAGAAACATGTTCAGTGGTACTGTGGGCATGTCCCTCAGTGGTAGACCATGTGTTTAGCAAGCTCCGAGCCCTGGGCTCCATCCCCAGAAACAAGGGGGGAAAAAATTGACCATGGGAATGCAGTGAGAGAAATCCAGACTATAAGAACACTTCAGGGCAAATTCAACACTTTCTTCAATAAATAAAATTCAAGGGAAAAAAAGAGATAATGGTGGAATCTACAGTGGAAAAAAAAAGAGGTCCGAGGATGTCAACCACCACATAGTACAGACCTTTTCCAGTCATGACTGAAGTACATTGTTTGGCAACATATTCACTAGTGTTTATGACATTTAAGACAATTGCAAACTGAACACTGATTGCATATTTGATGATATTATAAAAGTTTATTTTCCTAGATACTGTGTTTTGTACTATTAAAAAAAAATATGGCATTGTGGGCACTGTGGGTTTCTATTGTTTGGATTGTTGGTGCTGGGAATTGAACACAGAGCCTCATACGTACTAAGTGTGCACTCTACCGCTGAGCTACAACCCCTGGTGTTGTTGTTGATGTTGTTGTTATGGAAAGTCCTTCTGGATTTCACTGAGGTTTAGAAAAGTTTGTAATCTCATGGAAAGTTAATGGGATTCTAGTGAATTAATTCCAACCCAGCACTTCTAGTGCAATGCATGGCGAGAATAAAGACACTAAGGCATATCTGCACTTGTGGAAAACCAAGGGGGTCCTAAGTTCAGTCGGAAGAGTGGCTAACCCGAGCAAAGGCCTTGACCCAGGGCTGACTCGGTGTTATTCATTTGTGAAGAGGGGAGTGGCTTGGGAGTGAGTGACTGAAGAGCAGCGGGAGGCATGTGAGTTCTGTGAGCTGGCTAGGGAGGGGCCTGAAATCGCCTCTGCTGTATGTAGAGAGAGAGAGAGAGAGATACAGAAAGAGTGACCCACATATCACGCATTGGGGCAGTATCCAGTGTTTTGGTGTTGGTGCCTCAGTTTTGATATGTAATTTTGAAGCCCTGAGAAGGCATAGCCTCTTTTCTGGAGGCTCATTATCAGCTGATAGCATGGCATCTTTCGGCCTAGTTCACACATACTACCTGCGAGCTGTACGCAGGGTATCACCAGCCTGTTGCATTGCTTTAAGGACTACACATCAGCACCTAAGCTAGACCCATTTGCATTGCTTAAAGCCAATTGAGGGGATAAATGTCCTAGCAAGCTCTGTACATAGTAATACATGGAGGTAGGACCAAATGCTCTTCTTCCAAGGAGAGCCCTCCAGGTGGCCCTCCACAGTTGTTTTGGTTTGTTCTGCTTTCTTTGTTGAGACAGGGACTTGCTGTGTAGGTCAGGCTGGCCTTGAACTCACTATGTAACCCAGCCTGGACTCAAACTCCCAAAGATACTCCGACCTCAGCCTCCAGAGTGCTGGGATAACAGGCATGTGCCACCTCGCCCAGCTGTGTTGCTATTGTTTTTTTAATAGATCTTATAATTTAGTAATACATATGAAATACTGATGAATGAAATATCTGAAATTTTTAAAAAATAATTTGGGGCTAGGTGTGGCGGCACATGCCTATAATTCCAGCACTTGGGAGGAGAATCACCGTGAGTTTGAGGTCAGCCTTGAACAAACATAGTGTGTTCAAGGCCAACCTGAACTACATAGTGAGACCTGTCTCAAAACATTTTTAAAAATTTGGAAAGGGCAAGTAGCTGGAAGAATAGATGACACAAGCATGGCTGTGTGTTGATTATTGTTAAAGATAGTGACACTTGAGAGACCTCAAGACAAAAGATAAAACAAATGCACCCACATACTTCCCTAAAGATTAACCTCAGGGATTGGTATTCTAAGCAGGTTCCTGTCACCTTGAGAAAGCTGGGCAGAGTCTCTAACTCAACCCCTCTACAGGAAAAGCCCCTGTTCTGTGTTCACGCCCACTTGCTACATGACACATCCTGATCTAATCAATTTTACCTGAGCCATTATGCTTGTAATCTTATTGGTGACCATAGTTTTGTCCCACCTCATGCCCACTTTATGATTTCCTACTTTTCCCCACCTTGCACATGCCTCACCTTGTATATTTGCTCTATAAAAATCCCTAAACAAGGCAGGGTCTTGGCAACCCATTCAGTCTGTCTCTGTCTCTCTGTCTCTCTCTCTCTCAGACAGAAGCTTTCTTTCCCCCAGTAAATATAATCTTCTCTTAACCTCCACTGTTCCTAAAATTCATTCTTCTATTTTACAGAACACGAACTTGTACTCACCATCCAGCAGTTTGGGAGTTTCTTCTCCCTATATCATTTGGACAATTAGATGTCTTTGGTGGCGTTTTCAGCAGTTTTAATGAAATGGAGACAACAGAAGACAGTCTACAGCAGGGTGGAAAATGCACAATTTACAATATCTTCGTGCCTTGGGTTTAGCAGAGCATTTTCCTCCCCCTGTTGTGGTTTATACCTTCATATCCCCCCAAAGCCTCATGTGCTCCAAGGCAAGGCTTGAGAATGTGACTGGGTAAAGGGGGCTCCAGCTGCTTTGGCATAAGGAGGTGGGGCTGCTGGAGGAGGCGGGTTGCAGGGGGCGTGGTCTGGAAGGATCTCCCTCTTTGCTCCGCCCTTCACTCAAAGCTTCCTGGCTGCCATGAAAGGAGCTGTCCCCACCCCCACCCCCGGCCCTGCTACCGCGCTCAGGGCCATGTGAGGACTGCACCTCCTAAACTGTGAGCCACAATCAACCTCTTTAAAGTGTGGATATCAGAGATCGTGTCTCAGTGATCAGAAAGTGACTGGATGCCCTCCATCTTTTCGATGTTGTTATCAGAGTGTTCCAAACCAAGAATATAATAAAGATATATTAAGAAATCTTCATTACTCAGTGTCTGTCATCCAGCCTCCCTTATGTGAATACTGTGCCATTACCAAGGCATCCGCCTTTCATTCTATTTTTCCTCTCACTGTTTCTTTCTTTCTTTTTATTTCCTTCCTTCCTTCCTTCCTTCCTTCTTTCCTTCAATAATGGGGATTAAGCCCAGGGCCTTCACACAGAGCTACATCCCTTGCCATTTCCTATTTTTTATTTTGAGAAAGTTTCTTGCTAAGTCATTAAGTTACCCAGGCTGGGCTAGAACTTGTGCTGCTCTTGCTTCAGCCTCTGAGAGAGCTGGAATCACAGGCCTGTGCCACCACACCCAGCCTCCTTCTGGATCAATTTAAAGTAAATCCCAAATATCATTCAGTTTCACTTGCTCATAATCCAGTTTTTGTTTATAATTGATAAGAAGCTTTTCATAATTGACATAACATCAGGAGTAAAACTAACAAAATTAAAAATTTCTTAAGGAGACATACAACTATAAACAAGATATAAGAATCGCCAAGAAGATGCTTTCCTTTTTTTTTGCTTTTCTTTTTAGGAAAATGAGTGTTTATTAACATTCAAGATTTAAAAACATTGCCTAACAAAGATCATTAAAAGGAGAGAAAAGATACACTGAAAAAGATTAATGTGTGTAATAAAGATCAAAGAGCCACAACAATTCAATAAGAAAAAGGCAAACAGCCGAGCGCAGTGACACATGCCTGTAATCCTAGAACGTGGAGGACTGAGGCAGGAGGACCGCCATGAGTTCGAAGCCAGCCTAGGCTGCATAGCAAGTTGAAAGCCAGCACGAGCTAAACACATGTGAGGCCCTGTCTCAAAAAAACAAAATAACAAAAAAGAATAAGGCAAATAGTCTAATAGAAAAATGACCGAAGAACAACAGAAAACTTACAGAGCAGTTTAAAGTGCCACTGGTATGAAAAGGTGCTCAACCTCCCAACTAATGAGGAAGAGGCAGTATAAAACCAGAATGAGTGAGGTACCATTGTATACCTTTAATATGATAAAACCATACATCAACAAAGATGTGAGGGCCGGGGATATAGTTCAGTGGCATAAGTGCCTGCCTGGCAAGTGCAAGGTCCTGAGTTCAATTCACAGTACCAAAAAAAGAAAAAGTCACATAACAAAGATGTGAGTGTGTGAGTGTAGATCAAAGTGCTGATGGAAAATGAGAAATTATCTCCCCAAGCTGACAACAGATGTATAATCTAGGACTCAGCATTCTCCTCCAAGGCACAGAGCCTGTGTACAACTTATACACGTTCAGAAGGAAACAAGTCAAAGAATGTTTATCCCCTCATTGTTTACAGTAGAAAAAAATGGGAACAACCTACATGCACAGCAATAAGAAAATGAAGAGATAACTTGTATCCTACTCATCTAGTGAGGTAATAAATAGAAATTAAAGTCTGCATCAAGTTCATAACAATGTGTTCAGCAAAGAATACAAATGTAGGGAAAATTAAAAGTATGACATCATTTGCAAATTAAAAAATTTTGAATTTAAAAAATTTGAATTTGAATATGGCCAAGTTTGGTGGTACATGCCTGTAATCCTAGCACTTGGGAGGCTGAAGCAGGAGATCACTGAGAGTTTGAGGCCCCCCTAGTCTACATAGTAAGTTCAAAGCTAGCCTGAACTACATAATGAGACCCTGACTCAAATAAAACAAAACAAAACAAAAATTTGAATATGGATATACATACACATAAAATAATAGTATTTAAACATATGGTAGAATGATACGTGTAGCTGGGCATGGTGGTGCACGCCTGTAATCCCAGCACTTGGGAGGCTGAGGCAGGAGGATCATTGCGAGTTTGAGACCAGCCTGGGCTACAAAGAGAGCTCAAGGTCAGCCTGAACTGTGTAGCGAGACCCTGTCTCAAAAAGTAAAAAAAAGAAAAAAAGAATGATAGGTGTAAATTTCAAACTACCAATTATTCTGTATAATTAGACATGAGACTATGAGTTTTTTTTAAAGATCTAAGCTTAAGAGCTGAAGATTAAGAACTAACTGGCACATCATGGATATTTATTATACATTTTTCACTGCACCTTTTTTTCCCAGGGTATTCAACCCAGGGGCTGGCATAAACTATGTAAGTGCTCTGTCACTGAGCTACATCCCCAGCCCTTTTAAATTTTTATACATGATGGTGCACACTGTAATCCCAGCATTTGGCAGGCTGAGGCAGGAGGATTGCTGTGAGTTCGAGCCAGCCTGGTCTAAATAGTGAGTCTATGGCCAGCCTGAACTGCATAGTAAGACCCTTTAAAAAAAAAAAAAGTTATGCTGGGGCAGAATCTCACTAAGTTGCCCAGAGTGGTCTCAGATTTGTAGTCCTGCCTCAGCCTCTCAAGATGCTGGGATGACAGGTGTGTGCCATTGCACATGGCTCCTGTATACCTGTTTACATGCTTCAAATACTGCTAGAAAGAAGAAGGAGCAAACTGGGCATAGTGGCACAGGCTTGTAATCCCGGCTACTGAGGAGGCTGAGTCAGGAGGATCACAATTGAAGGACAGCTTGGGCAAATTTAGCAAGACCCTGTCTCACAGTAAAAAGGGCTGGGGCTCTAGCTCAGTGGGAGAGAACTTGCCTAGCATGCATGAGGCCCTGGGTTCCATTCCCAGCACCAACATGAAAAAAAAAAGGGAAGAAAAAGAATGAACAGGGAGGGGAGGAAGCAGACACATCAAGGCTCTTGGCTCCGAAGCCAGAGAGAGGATAGTAGCTAAAGAGGAAGAAGGGCCAACACTTCCAAGTGGAGCCACAAGCTTTGAACTGCTGCCAGGTCAAAGGCCAGGCCATGCCTTTTCATTTTTTATTAGCCCCATGTAATCTGACAAATAATGCTTGGCAGATAAGTAAGCACTCCATGCCTTCTGGTGAATGGATGAACAGCATCAACAGCCAGCACTGATTCCAGAGAAATGCTTGGCGTCAGTAAGACAGAGCTGGACATTCCTTGTGAACAACTTCCTGAATGGATACCTCTGGGGGCCACTGCTTCCCTCCCTAATAAAAACACACCTCTGACTGCATGGAGGTTTGTGCCAGGCTCACTAGCACTGACTAAACTTCAGTGTCCATTCTTGATTAAAGCTCTGAAATAATTAGGTATTATTTTAAAATAAAGCTTTAGCCAGGCCTGGTGGTGTACACTTGTGATCCCAGCACACAGGAAACTGAGGCAGGAGGATCACCATTAATTCAAGGCTAGCTGGAGGTACATAGTATGTTCAAGGCCAGCCCAAAATACACAGAGAGACCCTGTCTCAAAAAACAAAGTCAGGAACTTCCAGTAAGATGGTGACCGGGTAAGCAGCAGAGAAAGATCTCCCTGGAGGATCGACAACCACACAGTGAAATACAGCAACAAGAGAAAGACAAGGAGAGAAATAGGTGCCCTGGTACCCTGGACCCAGGAAAGATCTGAAATGGAAATTGAAACTCTCAGAAAGAGCAAACAAGACCTCCCCTGGAGAAAATGCTCGGAGGGCTGCCATGGCGCAGTTAGAGGAAGAGGAGGCGGAAAAGGAAGGAGCTACCACTCCATACACACCCTCAGCCCACTCCCTCCTTCCGGCACTCACAGCTTCATCCTCAGAGGCCCCTGCTCGTGGAAGAGAGTGTAGTCCTGAGAGCTGGTTCGAAATCGGAGAGGAGAAAGCACAAGCCCAAAAAGGAAGCAGGGGCGTTCAGGGTGGTCGAATCCAGTGTGAGGATGGGAGGTTACAAAGGCCACTGAAGCAGAATCCCCACTCTGCTGAAATCTTTCTCATCAGTGCCCTGAGGCAGGCTGGAGTCAAGGCAACCAGTGAGCAGCCCACCACACTCAGCTCTATGCCTGCCCCGAGGATATGGCCTCAGATCTCTACACTGTGTGAGCAAATACCAGCAAAGAGTAGCAGAAAGCAGTGGAAGGGACCCCAGGATCACAGTAATTCCCAGGGATCCAGTCAAAAAACAAAAGGGAGCTGGAGCACAACAGAAAGAGTGAGCTGCAGACGGAGGTGGGCCACACGGCCCCACGCCCTTCTCACTCCAACACCAAGCAGGAAGCATGAGCTGAGTTACTGGGATGCAGCTCCCACCCTGAACTCCCTCTCTGAGCACCTTGAGTCCTGGTGGCCCAAGCAGGCACCATGTGATCCTGACACCAACAGGCTGAGTCAACAGGCTTCAGGACTCACCCTAAACTACTAATATGAACACCAAGAGAGACTTCACAGTGCTTGTGTATATGAAAAATGTATGAACCCAGAGCATCAAACTACATGAAAAGCAGCAGTCCTGGAACCTGAGAGACAACAACATACTCTACACAGCAGACCCAAGAAAATCCTCCAATTCTTTCTGAGAACTAATAACTAAACTTAGTGCACACCATGGACTACCACGGTGAGCACAGGTGGAGGAGATCTCACACCAGCATCATAAGTGCACCCAATGCCCAACAAGATTGAGTGATGGGATGAGGCGAAGACATGGAACTAGGGTGTAGACCCACCTCTCTAACTGGGAGGGGATAGTCTCCAAAGACACTAATGGCCTATGAGGGGATACCAGGCACTTTGGCAGGGAGCTTGGAGGCCTGAGGGGGCGGAGCCTCCCTTTGAGTTGCATGAGAACCCTGAGGACCTAGACTGGGCTTCCTGCAGAACGGTGTTGGGACAGAGTCCAGGAGTCCACGGGGGTGATCCCGCAGACTTGGATCAGGTGGGGAGCACCCCCCCATGGGGCAGGTCTGGCACTCCACCCAGCCCCCAGGAGGTGCCAGGCACTCCGCCCAGCCCCTGGGGCATGCCAAGCACTCCACCCTGCCCCCAGAGCTCCACTCGGCCCCGGGGCATGCCAGGTGCTCCACCCAGGCCCTAGGGCATGCCAGGCGCTTTGCCCGGCCCCCAGGAAGGCCCTGAAGACTCGCCTGAGCCTATAGACACGGATGTGCTGACAGAATCTGGTGGTTTGCTGTGTAACCCCGCCTACCCAACTGGACACTCGACGGCTGTGAGGGCTTGCCAAAGGGTGCTTCTCCACCTCCTGCCATAGCAATTTGTGTACACCCACATAATATACAGCATATTTAGAAGCAGCCAAGTCTCTGCCCAAAGTAAGAACATGAGGGAGTAAATAAACCAAAAGTGCAGTTATTACCAGTGGGAAGACCACTGACAGGGTGGTAGAACAACGGAGGTGAAGTGGAGAAAACTGATTAATTGAATGAGCCATCATCTATATAACTGAGTAATAAAGATGAGATAAGATTACATAATACAATATCCAGTGGTAACCCCCTACTATTTTCTCTGTAATCTGGTATTTCCTTTATTGTTTTTGTGTTAACAAATGCAAAGACAACACTATGTAATACAGCATCCAGTGATGGTTCCCTATTGTCTCCTCTATAATTCGGTATTTCCTTTATTGATTTTGTTATAACAGATACGAAGATAACGTTATGTTATACAGCCTCCAATGCCAATTTCCTGCTATCTTCTCTATAACTTGGTATTTTCTGTATTGTTTCTGTGTTATTCTGAGTTCATTTGTCTTAAAAAAAAATTTTTAAAAACACAAAGTCAATAAATAAAATAATAGCTTTATTGAGGTATAATTTATGTACAATAAAATCTAGCTGCTTATATTTATAATTCAATGATTTTTCACATTTAAATTTTAAGTGATACATAAAAGTTATGTATCTAATGGGGTACCATGTACAGTTTTGATACATATGTACATTTTATAATGCTCAACTTGGAATACACATATCTATTTCTTCAAACTTTTACCATTTCTTTATAGCAAAAACATTCAAAATCTTTTCTTCTAGCTAAAAAAGATATATATATCATAGTGGCATATGCTCAGGAGGCTGAGGCAGGATGATTGCCATGAGTTCAAGGCCAGCCTGGGCAATAAAGTGAGTTCAAGTCCAGCCTAAACTGCAGACTGAGACACTGTCTAAAGAAAATAGAACTAAAGAAATAGTGTATTATCATTATCTACAGTCATTCTACTATGCAATAACACACCAAGACTTCTTGTTTCCATCTAATTATAACCTCATAGCCATTAACCTGCCTCACTCTGTCTTGCCCTCACCTCCGCTCTGCTCAGACAGGTAACCACTGTTCTATTCTCAACTTCTGTAGGATTAACCCAGTTTAGATTCCACAGGCTCATGCAATCATGTAGTACTTGTCTTTCTGGCCCTGGCTTATCTAACTTAACTCTATCCATATTGTCTCAAAAACCTTTTGTGACAGAAGTCCTTTTGATGGCAAAATAACATAGTATTCCATTGTTTATATGTAGCCCAGTCTGGCCTTGAACTTGAAGTTATTCTCCTGACTCAGCCTCCCAAGTGCTGGGATTACAGATGTGCACTGCCATGCCTGTCTCACTGTGATTTTAAGTTGTATTTTCCTGATGATTGGCGATATTGAACCTTTTTTTGTTTATCTATTGGCCATTTGTCTGTCTGCCTTTGAAAACTGTCTATTTAGGTATATTATGGAGTTTTACCTCTATTTCCAGTTGGTTTTTGAAACTTGAGTTTTTGGATTCCTTATATATTCGGTTATTAACTGCTTGTCAGATGTGTAATCTCCCGTTTTTTCTTCTATTTTATAAGTTGCCGCTTCATGCTGTCCATTGTTTCCTTTGTTATGTACTTTGCTTGTTGCTTTGTGGTAATCCTATTTTTCTGTTTTTGCTTCTGTTTAGTATGCTTTGGAATCTTGTCCAAAAACTTGTTGCCCAAAAATATCAGACCCCCCAAAATTTGAAGACCCAATCCAAAAATGTGTATATGAAATGAGTAGACACTTCTCAGATGAAGAAATTGAAATGGCAAATAAACATATGAAAAAATGTTCAATATCACTGTCCATTTGAGAGATGAAAATTAAAACAATACTGAGATTCCATCTCACCCCAGAAAGAGCAGCTATCATCAAGAAATCAACCAATAACAAATGCTGGTGGGGCTGTGGGAGAAAAGGAATCCTTCTCCACTGCTGGTGGGAGTGTAGACTGGTACAACCACTGTGGAAATCAGTGTGGAGATCCCTCAAAAAACTAGGACTAGAGGTTCAATTTGACGTAGCTATCCCCCTTCTTGGTATTCTCCCCAAAGAATTAAAAGCATCATCCCAGTGATACATGCACACCTGTGTTTACAGCAGCACAGTTTGTAATAGCTAAATTTCAGAAACAGCCCAAATGCCCATTAACTGATGAATGGATAAAGATATGGGGTTTTTTAATATACAGTGGAGTATTAGCCTGTTACACAGGAGAAGCTTGAGACATTTCTAGGTAAATGAGTGCACCTTGAGTCTATACTCTTAAGTGAAATAAGACACACATGTGTAAATACTGCATTGTTTCTCTGGTATGAGAAACCAAAAGTGTAAATAAGGACTAAAATGTATAATAGGTATTGTGAAATAGGAAGAAAATATTCAAATGGAAAAGGGGAACAGGGGAGGGGGAAGGGGAAAAGGAAGGAAGGGAAAAGAAAAAAAATGAGAAAAGAAGGAAAAACTGGAAACAAAGCTTTTGTAAGTAAGGAGGGAAGAGGGGTAGAAGGGAGGGGAGGGGAGGGGAAGGGGAAAAAGAAGTTATATCATGTACAAATTCCCTATGATGAATGTGATCATTATGTACATAAAATATACCGATCAAAATCGTTTTTTGAATGGATGAAAAAATACCTCATTGCCTATTCCAGAGTCCTGTAGTATTTCCTTTATTTTCTTCTAGTAGTTTCTTGTCTTATATTCAGTGATTTTTACTAAATGTATAAAGTTGTACAACTATTGCCACCCCAGTTGAAGGACATTCCCGTTATCCCATAATGTAATCGCATGCATATTTCTAGTTAGTTTCTCCTCGTACCTGCAGCTCCAGGCCTCCTCTGATCAGCTGTGTCTATAAATTTGCTTTCTCTACATATTTCATATCAGTGGAATCAGATAAAATATGTTTGTGTCAAGTTTCTTTCATTTAGCATGTTTCTGAAGCTTTTCCATGCTGAAGCATGAGTTAGAATTACATTCCTTTTTATTGCCAAATAGTATTCCATTGTATGGATATATTTTATTTATCTATTTACCAGATTATGACTATTTAGTTTGTCTCCAGTTTTTGGATATTATAATGAGCGCTGTAATGAACATTTGATTACATGTTTTTATGTGAATAGATGTTTTAATTTCTTTTGGACAGATTTCTAAGAGTGAAAATGACTAGGTTTTTTTGTTCTGTTTTTTACAATACTGGGGATTGAGCCCAAGGCTCAATGGAACCTCTAGTCCTACTGAGAACACTGAGCTACATCCCCAGCCCTTGTTTCTTAATTTTTTATTTTGAGACAGGGTCTCCCTAAGTTGCTAAATTGTCCAAGCTGGGCTCAAACCTGCAGTCTTCCCACCTCAGCCTCCTAGAGTGCCAAGAATACATTATGGGTTGTTTTTAAGAAAGAGCAAACTTGTTTTCCAGAATAAAGTACATAACATTGCTACAGTCATGTTATAAAGATTCTATTTCCTCCACTTCCTCACTAACACTTGTTATTTTCTGTCTTTGTAGGCATTTTAATAGATTTGAAGTGATATCTCATGGTATTAATTTGCATTTCTCTTAAGACTAATGATGTTGAGCATATTTTCCTGAGTTTTGGGTGAAATTTTTATCACGACTGTCATCGTTTTTCACAGTGAGTGTTGTTTTTCTTATTATCAAAGGGAGACTCAGGGCTCCCTCAAAGCCTTCCTTTATAGAGCTGGGATAGCACCTCATTCTTCTGCCACCCAAATTTGCTGCTCCTGTGACCAACAAATGTAGGTGAAAATATTCAACAGCATGAGTAATAAAAATGTAAATTAAAATACAAAACAGATACTGCTTGTCTCCTAACAAACTGGCAAAGATTTTACAAATCTTTGGCGAGGATGGAAAGAAGCAGACGCTGGCAGACATCTCTGTCAACAGAGTCTTTTTAGAGATCAGTTGAATTATATACATTAAATGCCTTAATGATATACTTACCTTTCAGTTCTGCAATTCCAAGTCAAGATTTTAATTCTAAAGAAAGGTATGTAGACAAAGAATTAGCAGTGTATCTTTGAGTGTACAAAAATATATATAGCTATGTTTGTTTTAAAAGTTAAAGTAAATAAACAAAGATACAGTAGAAGAAAATAAACCAAATGTATTAACTGTGAGTGACTTACTAATGGGACTAATAATAATTCTTAATTTTCTTCCTTTTGCTTTTCTAAATTTAAAATATTTTCTTTAATACACATATACAATTGGGGGGGATAAATGTAACATTTTGCAGGTGAAACAAGAATTTCTTTATAAGGAAAGGTCTAATTCTGGTGAAGAATTGGGGAAACAGCCACTGTGCAGTCTTCCTAAAGCACTAGCCCAAGTGGATAAGTTGCAGCTTGTCAGGGAACCCGAGAAACCAAGCATGAGTAACTACTGAAGTAGGACTGTGAGTCTTAGTCACGGGTGTCATTGCTGGGCTAGAATTCCCAACCCCTGAAATTTAAAGGACAGGTTCATTCTGGCTCATTTTGCAGTAGTTCCAATCCGTAACTAGAGGGCTGCAATTCAGAAAAGGCACGGTGGACAGGCCTGGCCAGACGGAAAATTGCTCATCTCTTGGTGATAGGGAAGCAGAAAGAGCAGAGAGGAACTGGGAGGGAGATCCATGTTTCCAGGCCACGCCCCCAGGGCCCGCCTCTTCCAACCAGACCCCGCCTCCTAACCACCCGTAAGCCGCCATCATCCGATCATTTTCCCAAGGTCCTGCCTAGGAGCGCATCTGCGAGTCTACAGTGTAGCATCTAATGACAGGCCTGGCCCTCTGTTGGTCGGCAAGGTACGTCTGCAAAGATGAGCTAATGTCAATCAAATGGTCAATAAACATGAGGGCAGCACCAATTAAAACCGCTGTACACTCACCAGCATAGTGCCAGACGGCAGTGAGAAGAGGAAGAAGTAGGACGCTGCTGGTGGACGTGCGCATGGGCCCAGCTACTCTGGAAAACTGTCGCCCAAGGCTTCCTAAGGCTAAACACGTGTTGATCTTCTAACCTAGTAATTCTGCTCCTCGTAATGCCCCCAAGGGAAATAAGTGCAAATGTCTAACAAAAGTGTTTAAGAATTTTTATAGCAACCTCATTCATGAGGGTTTCAAACTGGTAACCACCACATGTTCATCAGAAGGACAATTTGTCTTTGAACAGATAGTACTGATGTATATATAAGACAGACTGCTATGCACTAACCAAAAAGAATGAATTGCATGAAACAATATAGCTGAATTTCAAAGGTAAATTGGGCAAAAGAAACCAGAGCTAGAGTATAAAAACAAGAAAACTAACCTATAGTGATGAGTTATAATAATGGTAAACTTGGTATGGACGTAAGAGAACTGGAGAGGCTTCTGTAGGGTGGAAATGTTCTCTGTTAATCAGGGTCGTTATCACATGTGTCTGCATATGTGCAAAAATACATTGAACTCACCACAGTTAAGTGCAGTTTATGCGCTCTACTGTATATATTTTGTACCCCAATTACAAATATGAGCTGGGGAGCCAGGGATATAGCTCAGCAGCACAAGTAGCCTGCCTGGCAAGTGCAAGGTCCTGAGTTCGATTCCCAGTACCAAAAAAAAGAGGAGCTGGGCATAGCAGTGCACACCTGCAATCTTGGCACTCTGAGAAGCTGAGGGAGGACAATTACAAGTTCAAGTTCAGCCCAGACAACATAGCAAGTTAGCAAGATCCTGTCCCCCAAAATAAAAACAAACTGAGAGCTGCTTATGGAGGCCCACTCCTGCAATCCCAGCACTCAGGAGGACCGCAGTGAATTCAAACCCCAGCCGGAACTGCATAGTGAGCCTTGTCTCAACAAAACAAAATAAAACAGGGGTTGGTGATGCAGCCCAGTGTGCAAAGGCCCTGGCCTATGTTCAATCCCCAGTACCAAAATAACTAAATAAACAAGGCATACTTATCAGTAGAACCTCACAGTAACAAATACTGTGGGAAATGCCACTCCGGCCCAAGTTGGACTGTGACTATGGGAGGGAGAGGGACCCGGTGGAGTCCATTCTGGTACTGTGTGGGAAGGTGCGTGGGGCCGGTGCAAGTAGATTGAGTGAACGCCCAGGTCTGCTGATGCCACTGTAGTGCTGTGTAGTGGGGGTGGTGTGGAATGGGGGTGCGGTGAGGGTTCCTCTGTGCACAGTAGGTTTGGGTGGGCCAAAGCATCTGCTTGAATAAGGCCATTGCAGAGCCCAGGACAAGGGTGGGCTTACCCTGCCGGGACTCATGGCCAGCACGGGCTACCTGTGCTCTTAGCACATTTGGGACCTTAACTGTTGGCGTCTCCACGGCTATGTGTCTGCTGGTAGCACTTTTCTGTTTTAGAAGGCTATGACTGAAGTCAGAGAGCGGCAAAATTCCTGGACTATTAACAGGGTTCTTGAAGTAAGATACCTGATGCTCTCCAACACTCTGTTAATCAGGGTCATCTGCAAACGTTGTCTAATGTATGTGCCTTAGTTACTTTCTCATGGATGAGACACAATACTCAACACCCACAGAGCTTTATTTGGCTCACAGTTTGTAGAGGTTTCAGTGCATAGTTTCAGTGCATGACTGCATAGTCAGTCATGCCGACGCTAAGGCGGGGCGGCATGGCTGAGCAGCATCACAGAGGAGATGCAGCTCATGGCTTGGCAGCAGGGAGCCGAGAGTGGAGACGGTGAGGAGGGAGAGAGACAGACCCTGGCTGACCACGCCCCCTGTGAGCTGCCTCCTCCAACCAGGCTTCACCTCCCCATGTCACATTTAGCTAGAAACTCTAGTGGACCAAGCCACTGATAGGTGTCATGCCCCCTTGATCCAGTCACCTCCCCAGAGCCCCACCTAGGAGAGCATGAGGGCGTGGGGGAGAAGTCAAGGCACAAACCATAGTGGTAAGTCTTTCTGCAGATGGCAGGCCTGGCTGTGTTTGCTGCCTGGAACGTGGAGGATGAAGATGTAACCCTGTGGCAGAGGAGATCGTCTAGCTGCGGAGCTGAGACCTCCAGGGACGCTGCTGTAGGCAACGGCGTTCAGACTGCAGGCCAGGCAGGTGTTGGAGCTTCTTCCGTTATCTTTCCACATCTGGGAGGCAGACAGGTGACCAAGAAATGCTGCTGCTTCTTGGGGCAAATTGACTGAGCCTGAGAAACACGGGATTAGGGACTAGCCTGAGAGCCTTGTATGCCAGGTAAACGCAGTGTTGGCAGCTTCGGTTCCCCTTTTTGTTTATTTGTTTTGTTGTGTAAAACACCTAGGTTAGATACATTTCTTTGTTCACCTGACAGTCAGTGATAAATGATCAGGCTATTAAAATAAATGTTGGGAAAACTGCAATCAAGTTCCAAGGGCCTGGAGTATATGCTATGACTGTGTGCTTCTGTGGTTTTTGGTTTGTTTGGTTTGGGTTATTTAAAGTCAGAATCTTAGCTGGGCGTGGTGGCATACACCTGTAATCCCCATATTCAGGAAGCTGAGGCAGAAGGATCGCTGTGTGTTTGAGGCCAGCCTGGGCTACATAGTGAGCACAAGGCAAGCCTGCAATACATAGTGAATCCCTGTTTCAAAAACCAAAACAAAAAAGTCAGGATCTTGCTATGTTGCCCAGCTGGCCTCGAACTCCTGGGCTCAAGTGATCCTCCTGCCTCAACCTACCTAATAGCTAATACTACAGATGTCAGCCACCAGGCCAAGAGTTAACTTTCATAATAGACTTTTGGATTTTGTTCTAATTAATGTAGTGAAAATTAGCCTAATTCTTTTGAGACTTATTTTTAAGGGATTTTTTGGTGCTGTTGTTTTGTTTCATGTGAGCCGAGAGAAACATTAGAGCTACCTTTGTCCTTTTCCTGTGAGTGGGGTCTCTCAGAGGCAGCTTCTGAGGCCTCATATTTTTAAGGCATTTCCACTCTGGCTGGTTGAAACTTGAGCATCTCCTGGCCCGAAGGAATAGTGATTTAGCTCCCAGCTAATGGACAGGTGTTCTTTCCCTGCTAACTGCTCTTGGGCCAGCTTCTTGGACTTTCATCCTGCGTGTGTACACACAGTTCCGAATCCAGCCAGACTCCAGAGGGCCCTGAGCAGAGCTCTGCAGCTTCTCCTGGGCAGGGCTCCTTTCTCTGTGGTAGTTTGCCCACAAACCCCAGACGACTGAGGGGCCTCGCACTCTGCCCTTCTGCTCGCGGCAGGAAGTGGGCCGTGCGCTGCTGGGAGCTTCACCCCCGACCTCACTGCCCAGGAACTGGCCCTGGACAGAAACCAGGGAGACGGTTCGCCTTGTCCGCTCCCTTCTTCAAAGGGTCGAAAGCCTGTGTCCCTGGCACAATGGCTATCAGATGTGTTTTGTCCCATGCGACAGTCATTCCCCATGACAAAGCTGGCCGAGAGCTAAGTTCTGTCACTGCTACAAGTATACCTTTCAGCTGATTTTATATTTTTAATTTATGGAGCGATAGAAATGTTCTACATTAGGCATGTGAGAGATGGCTACATGACTGTAGAGCTGTCACAATGCACCAATCCACGTCCTAAAGAATCAGTACCTCTCGTTGCTACGTTGAGGGTGGACCCCGCAATCCTGTGTGCGCTGGGCAAGTGCTCTCCACTGAGCTACAGCACACCCCCAAATCGGTATGCTTTGTTATATGCAAATTAGACCTCATCGAATTCATAAGAAAAAAAGCGACGTTAGTATTAAGCCAGCCATGGTGGTACAGGGCTGTAATCCCAGCACTTGGGAAGCTGAGACAGGAGGATTGCTGTGAGTTTAAGGGAGCCTGGGATACAGAGTGAGTTCAAGGACAGGCTGGACTTATATAGCAGACCCTATCTCAAAAGAAAAATCAATTATGATTAAGTATTTTAGATACGAGGAACCATATAGAATGCAATGTGGGAAATACCTTTGTGCTGGCATGGTGGTGCATGGCTGTAATCCCAGCACTTGGGAGTCTGAGACAGGAGGATTGCTGTGAGTTGAAGGCCAGCCTGTGCTACAAAATGAGTTCAAAGCTAGTCTGAACTACATATGGAAACCCTGTCTCACACACAAAAAAAGGAAATGCCTTTGTGATTAACATTTACACCACAAAGCCACACAAATACAGCCAGAAGATCCCCACTGCACGCCACAGAGGTGACCTTGTATTTCTTGAACCTTGTATTTGTTACCCCGTGGTGTTTCTGTCATCCTCATCTCATACGGATGTATCGCCTCACTTCCTCTGTGTGTCTCTCCACAACTGTGCAATTGTCTCCTGGGCTGTTAAACTTTACATGCGCGTTTCCTCCATCTCACTGTTTCTACATGATGTGACGGTGAATAGCCAGAGCCTTGACCAGAATGATATTTACACAGCTCGTAGCCTTGGTGCGGTACCGAGGGGTAAAGCTCAGCAGACTGTTTCCACGTTGAACTAACTGCACTTCCCTGGGGACGGAAGGCAGAGGGAGTCGCTGTCATTTCTTCCACTGCTCGGGGGAGACAGGAAGTAAGCGCGCACTCCTGGCAAGTGGGGAGTGTGCAAGGTTGGTTCTGCTCCAGCAGCGGCAGCGGACTCACATATTGTGTGTGTGTGTGTGTGTGTGTGTGTGTCAGGACCAGGACACTGCCACCCACCAGAGCCAGCAGGCATCTGCTGCCTGTGGTCAGCAGTTTCCTCTGGGAGAGTAGTTTGCTGGACACCGGCTCACCTTCTGCCTCTGGAGGTCACTCCCAGCCCCCAGATGAGGACTGGACCTTTAACCCTGCCTTTGTTACCAACCCTATCGGAAGACTCAGAAACTTTTCCTCCCTGTTGTTCCCCTCTGGGTATTTTCCCAAAAGAGTTAAAGTCAGCACCCATCTTCACAGCAGCACAACCGGCAGCAGCTAAATGTTGGAAACAGCCCCTATAAACATCAACAGATGGGTGGATCAAGGAAATGGGGTATTTACACACAGTGGAGTACTACTCTGCTGTAAAGAAGGATACTTTTGAGTCATTTGTAGGAAACAGATGCACCTTGAGACCATAATGTTAAGTTAAATAAATCAGACCCAGAAGCTTAAATACAAATGGTTTCTCTGATATGAGAAACTCAAAATATAAACACAGAGTGAAAGCAAAAATAGATAATGGGAAACAATTGGGTCTTCTCCAAAAGGGAAGAGGACCAAGCGGGGAGGTAGGGCAGGGAGGGAAAGGGAAAGTGTAGGAGAGAAAGGGATTGAGACGCGTTCCGTGTACTAATAAAAAGTGAAAACTGAAAGAAAGTCCCTCCTCCCAAAAGGAGAAAAAGAAGCGACTATCACCGCTTGTCTTTGAGACTCTTTCTGTGTTCCGGCTCTCGAGCCGCTGCGTTGCCTGCTTCTGACCCCGGCCCTGAGGCCCCAGTTCTAAGTGACAGCTGCTGCTTTGGCCTTTCATCTTCACCTCTCTGATCTGTCCCTGTGCTATCGCTGCTGGGGCGCGGGTCTTGTCTCCTCTAACAGGTAAAATAAGCACCTTGGGCACCGGGGTGTGGCGGCGCACGCCTATGATCCCGGTACTGAGGCAGAGGAAGGAGGATCGCTGTGAGTTCAAAACCAGCCTGAACTGCATTGGGAGACCCTGTCTCAAAGAAAATAGGACCTGTGTGTGTCTGTTTCTTTTTGTGTCCTTCCGCCCCCAGCTTTTTACCCTCATTCTTAGTACCCGGTAAAACGCCTAACACAGTAACTGTTGTGTACATCAGTGATCTCAAAACATATCTTTTCTTTCACCGAATCTAAAACAACAAATACTTTGCCCCCTAGAACTGATCTGTGAACAGCACAGAATTTGTACGCTCTGGTTTCACAATTCCTCTCTTTCGGTTCCTGTAAATCCTGGAAACGCAGCTGATCACAGCAGTCGGCAGCAGCGAGAGCACAGTCAGGAGCAGAGCTGGCCCCTGCCGCGGTTTTGTTTTCCCATATCCTTGGCTTATTCGAAGGAGAGTTTCATTTTCTTTTCCATTGTTCTTTTGAGCTGTAACAAGCCCCTCCTCCTCGGTTCATTTCTTGGTTTCCCAACAGGTCAGTGTGATCAGCAGTACAATTTCCTGAAATGCCACACAGCTGCGCCGCAGGCACAGCACGTCCTCATCAGAAACCAGAGACATGGAGCAGAAGCGCCCAGGTCACAGGAAACTCAGAAGCACCAGCCCCTCCCTTTTTCTTTTCTTTCTTTTTACTTTCCTTTTTCTCTCCCTTCCCCTCCCCCTCCCCCCGTTCTTCCCCTCCCCTCCCCTCCTTTTTCCTTCCCCTCCCCTCCCCCCTTCTCTTTCCCTCTCTCTTCTTTCTTCATCTTTTTTTCTTTTGATAGCAGGAACTAAACCCCAGGGCCTTCCACTGGGCTACATTTCCCTAAAACATCCCTCCTTTTCGAGGCAGTGTCTGGCTAAGTTGGCCAGAGTGAGCTCAAACTTGTGACAGTCCTGCCTCAGCCTTCCAGAGGGCTGGGGTTACAGGCCTATGCCAGAAGAAAATGTAATGCAGAAAAAGTGATGCAAAGCATTCCACATCAGCACGCAGCCACATACTTTTTTACATGTTTTTCTTTTTACTTCAAGTCAAGCACAGTAAATTTCTGTAGTTTTCACTGAAAGCAATTTCTGCTGTTGGAACTTGGGGCATTCCCATTAATGAAGGGGGAACAGGATTAATTTGTTCATAACTTATTTTATGAAAGATATTTTAATCAAATAATTTAACCATATAAAAAAGCTTATAAATAAAAATACAGGAATGTTCTTCCTCTCTGTTCTTTCCTCAGAGACAACTACCTAAAACTATTACCGTTTTCCAACAAGTATCTATCTCTATTTCTAAACAAAATGCTTATCCCATCTTTTCTGGGTTTTTTGTTCTGTTTGCAGCGCTGGGGTTGGAACCCAGGACGTCATGCAGGCTCGAGTTATACCTCCGGCCCTTTTCACTTGATCCTGTGACATGGTCTCACTGAATTGCTCAGGTTGGCCTTAAAGCTTTACTGCAGTCCTCCTGCCTGAGCCTCCCAAGTAGCTGTGATTACAGGTTTGTACCACCACGCCTGGATGTTTTTCTTTAGTTTCAGACATGATCTATTTCTTGTTATAGAATTCTTTTCTTTATTTTTTAAATTAATTTTATTGATACATTTTAAACATACATAATGCTCACATTTATCATAAGGAATTTGTAGTCTACATTACATATATAGATAGATTTTTAATTTTTTTTTTTTGTCTTTTTGAGACAGGGTCTCACTATGCACTTCAGACTGGCCTTGAGCTCACTTTGTAGCCCAGGCTGACCTCAAACTCATAGTGATCCTCCTGCCTCAGCCTCCCAAGCGCTGGAATTACAGGCGAGCGCCAGCACATCCGGCTCATATTCTCTCTTAATTCTTACTTTTCCCATTCCCCTCCCCTTCAATCCCTCCTCCCTTTACAAAACTGCTTCTATTGTTTTCTTTCCGTTCTTTTTACTTTTTTATCCCTCCTCCCTCCCCCTCCTCCCCTTCGCCCTCTCCCTGTTCCTTTCTCAGTTTTTTCCTGCTTCCCAGTGTCTGTCTTCCACTCCGCTCCTTATTCACCCAACCCGCCCGCTCCTTATTCACCCACCGGGTTGCTCACCCCAGAGAAACGATTTGGTACGTAAACACGTATATCTGATTTTTTTCACTTAAAAAATTATGTTCTCAAGGTGGATCCGTTCAGCTAAAAATGTCTCCAGCTTATCCTTCACTATGGCAGACTCCTCCCCTTCACACGGGGACAAGATAGTGTTAGTGTTCCCAGGCAGTGTTGCCTCATTATGATTATTGCAGACTTTTTCTCAAGTCTTTATTCTGTTTTGTTTTGTTTGAGAAAGCCTCCTGCTATGTATTTCCTGCTGGTCTTGAACTCACTGTGTTGCCTCCTGCTTCAGCCTCCTAAATGCTGGGATTTCCAGGCACGTGCCTCCACGCCTCACTTGGAACATCAGTCAGCCTTTATCCTCAGTTTCTGTGGATCAGGAATCCCGAGGAGGCTTAGCCGAGTGTTTCGGCTTGGGGTCGTGCAACTGTGGCCAAGACGTTAACCCTGGGCTGCAGTCCTGTCTGCAGTGGGGTTGACGGTCACTTCCCGGACGCTTGCTCCTGGAAGCTGAGTCGGTGCCGGCTGGGACCCAGAGGCCAGGCTGGCTCAGGGACTCCTGCAAGGGGCCTTGACAACCTACAGTGGTACAGCTGGCCTCCCCCGCACAAGGGACCCAAGGGACCGCGGGGCACCAAGCTGCAGTGTTTTCTCTGAGCCAGCTTGGTGAGCTACCCTCTGTCACCTGCAGTGCAAAGATCGGTGTAGACCCAGGAGGCAGGAGCTCTGTTAGGCCACCCCATTAAGAGTGTCTTTTGCCAGGCATAGTGATGCATGACTGTAATACCAGCACTCTACAGGCTGAGGCAGGAAGACTGCATTGAGCTGGAGGCCAGCCTGACCTGCATAAGGAGACCCTGTCTCAGAAAACAAACAAACAAAAAAGGATGGTCTCTTACATTCTTTAGGCTTTGTTTACATAAGAGGGAAGAAGAAAGTACCAGAGTAAAAAGCACCAGCACTTTTTTCTTATTGATGGCATTTTTCCCATTGTGAGAAGCCAGCTAATTTGATCTGTTCAAATTGTATGTCAAATATTCCACCACTCTTCAATTCTCAGTTCTTCATTCACTGACGGATGTAATGATGATTTTTTTTTCTTGTGATGACATATGGATTCTGAATCCCATCCAACATTTTTGTGACAAATATTTCAAAATTCTTACAAAGCTATTCCTAGAGTATCCACAAATGTTGCCCTGCTAATCTTAAATAAAATCTTCAGGGGCTGGGGATATAGCTCAGTGGCACAAGCACCGCCCCGGACAAAAATCTTCAGAATTCAAATTATAATGCTGACTTACCTGATTAAAAAGTCAAGACTGACATCCTATTAAGACATTTTGTTTTACTTTTTCATAGTTTAGTTTTTTCTTTGAATCCACAATAAGTCCATAAGGATGAATATATTTTCACTTCATACTTGTAATTTTCAACTAAGTTCACTCCAGCACTCAAGAATGTCACTTAAGCCGGGCATGGTGGTGTGCACCTGTAATCCCAGCCCGGGCAACTTCATAACAGCCTGTCTCACATTTAAAGAAAAAAACATTTAGGAGATGATCTTTTTTCATTAAGTTTCTTGGCACAATTGAGACATCACATTCATCACGGGGAATTTGTACCTTACACGATACATCTTAGCACCTTTTTACTGCATTCTCCTCCCTCCTTTCAACCCCTCTTCCCCTCATTATTTACAAAGTTCTGTTGCCACTTTATCCTTCTTTTCTCATTGGAAAAAAAATTTTTTTAAGCTGTAGCTCAGCATGAAGGCTCAAGGTTCAACCCCCAGCACCACCAAAAGAAAAAAATCAGTTAAGCACCCCCTCCCTTCACCAAATCTGCAAAGTGAGGACTGTTCCTACACACATGCACGCACGCACACACGCTCTCCAGTTAGTCCTAAAGCAAGTTCATCAGCTTTTGGCCAAATACACTTGATAGCTTTCAAGGAACTTCTGTTTTTATATTTTGTGGTGAAACAGTAGAGCATCCTCTTCTGGTTCCATTTCTTTGTATAAACTGAAATCTGAACATAGTTCTTGGCTGTTGATGGCATAACATCTCATCTATATGCTCAGATTTCTCATTTGTGTGTCAGATATATACATGGAGAGACACAGAGACAGAGGAGTGAGAGAGGGAGAGACGCTGGGTATTGAATCCAGGACCTTCACAATGAGCTGCACCCCAGCCTTTTTAATTTTTTTTTTTTTTTAATTTTGAGAGGTGATCTCATTAAGTCACTAAATTGCTCAGGCTGGACTCAAACCTCTGATCCTCCTGCCTCAGCCTCCCGAGCGCTGGGTTTACAGGTGTGCACCACCATGCCTGACTCCAATGCTTTTTTCAAAAAACTTGGATGTATGTTGGTTGTAAGATTCCAGTGGTTTGATTGCCAACACCGCTTCATTTGACTTAGGTGGATGCAGAGAATTAGCATAATAAATACAATTACAAAATAACCCTGGTTCACCAGGTGTGAGGTGTTTCCACCTGTAATTTCAGCAATAAGGAGGCCACAGCAGGATTGTGAGTGCTTAAACAGTCTTGGCAGTCTGAGCTACACAGCAAGACCCTGACTCAAAAGTCACACACATACACAATAACCCTCTTTATATTGATTTCTTTTTTGAGACAGGGTCTCGCTGCCCCTGAACTAACTATATAGCCCAGGCTGGCCTCGAACTTGGGGTAATCCTCCTGCTTCAGCCTCCCAAGTGCTGGGATTACAGGCATGTGCCACCACACCCGGCTTATACTGACTAGTTAGAAACAATCCTTTTTTAGGGAGGGAAGGAGAACTATAGTATTGATCTTATGAATCATAACTTTTTAGCTTTAGCAAAAATACTGTGTTGAAGAAATAAATCCGTTTAAACATAAAGCAATTGAGGAAGCCTGTGAGAGGTGGGTGCTGGGAGGGGGCTAGACACACAGGGTCTGTCTTTGCATCTAAATGCAAGGGTAGCCACTGAAAGATTTTAAAGCAAGGATGATGTGACCTGAGGTACCTTTGTTTTTTCTTTTTATTTTATTGGGACATTTTCGCTACACACAGTGATCACATTCATCCCAGGGAATCTGTACCTGTACATGACATATCTTCTTTATTCGCACCTCCCTCCCCTCTCTTCTAGTTACCTTTTGACTGTCACTGTCCTAAGGGAAGCATGGCTCAGAGTGGACATGAGCAAAGACTGGAGAGATGCTACCAGTTAGGCATCGTGATGGGTGAGGCATCTTAGATTAGCTATTGTCAACAATGAAAAACAAGGCCAGCTGGCGGAGAGGAAGAGTGTGGTTCTCTCCCAGCACTGCCAGGAGACCACAGGGCGGTTCAGTGACTGGAGGAATGGGGAGGCTTAGAAAACAGGCTTGAGAAGGCGCTGTAGCCACACCATAAAGTCTGCGTAGAAAGTCCTGCACACCACGGCTTTCCCCTCAACTTAAGATGGTACCAGGTGAGGACCTGGGAGCTAGAGCTGGGATCCCCCTGCCCCCCATGCTACCATCTCTGAAACACCTTGGCTACTGCACTGTCTCTGCTGCTTAGTTACTGAGTCAGCCTGGAGGCACTAGGTAACCAAGCCCAGGTCACATGCAGAGGAGGCTGGGTACACAAGTGCATTTGACTGTCAGCCTGGGTGGTATCTGGGGCGCTCACCTAAGGGAGAAATTTCCAAAACAAAGGCAGGTGATCTTGTGCTCGGGCAGCTGAGCAACTGGAAAAATGACACGTCTACTACACCATAAAAAAATATGGTCTGGGTCAGGCACAGTGGCACATGCCTGTGGTAATCCCAGCACTCGAGAGACTGAGGCAGGAGGATCTCTGTGAATTCAAGGCCAGCCTGAACTACATAGTGAGACCCTCTCTCAACAAACAAACATGGTCTGGTCAGTGGAATTATTGATCCTCTCTATCTTTGTGCCCTTTGCCATCTCACTTTGCAGTTTTCCCCTACTCAAAGAAGTGCGTTTCTCTTCATTCCTTGACCTGTGCCTTGTCCGAGTGACTTGCTGTTGGTGAGTGAGATGTGACACAGGCAGAGGCTTGAAATGCACGTGGGTGTTTGGGATCGGTGGCGCCTTTCTGCCATCGCCATGAGCTGAACGTGTGGTAGCTTGCCCATTCAGCCCAGGGGCTGAGACATGGAGCAGAAGCATCTGCCCCGTGGCAGCCCCACCAGCTGTGCTGCAGATGAGTGAGTGTCCTGGTTCCTGCCCTCACGACAGACACAACTAAAGGAGGTTTATTGGCTCATGTGGGGATCCCTGGTCAGCTGGCTCTAAGGCAGAGTGGCAGGGCAGCACGGCAGAGGGACGAGGCCACCAGGGCGCAGAGGCGTTGGAGAGGGAGATGAGCCCCCTCAACCCACACCCCCAGCCACCTGTGCCCTCCACCTGACCCTGCCTCCCACGCCTCCCAGCGGCAGCCAGCCACGCGGCCACATCACCCGCTCGCCCCTTAAGAGCCCCACCTGTGACTGCAGGAGGCTCTGGGGGAACAGGTGGATATAAAGCCAAAAAACGAGATCTTGGCTGAGAGCAGCAAGCACTGCTCCTCCCAGCAGAGTCCTGTGAGCTACATAAAGTGCACTGGTGGAAGTCTGAGATTTTTATGTCACCATGCAGTCACAGCTGACTAGACACACTTGGCAGATATTCAGAGGAGTGCCTCCCAGGTGGTGAAAGGGTTGGCCAATAAGCTTTAGTTAAGGAAAATAAGGGTGCTGAGGAGTGTGGATGAGTCTAAAGGGATCTGTCCATACCAAATCCTACTGAGGTGGGACTACTTCAAAGTTGTTTCCACAGTTGTACATTGTCTCATGGCTTACAAGGCACTTTAGCAAACCTGATCATAAAACCAGTACTTTTGCCAGGTATGATGATCCACACCTATAATCCCAGCACTTGGGAGCCTGAGTCAGGAGAATCCCTGCTAGTTCAAGGCCAGCCTGACTTAGAGCAAGATCCTGTCTTTAAAAAACCTAAAAAGAGGGGCCAGGGGGATAGCTCAGTGGTACAGTGCCTGCTTGGTATGTGCAAGGTCCTGAGTTTGATTCCAGGTACCCTCACCCCCCAAAAAATAAAAAGAAGTCTTAACAACTCAATGACACACAGGCAGGTAGCTCAATTAAAAAACGAGTCTGGCCAGGCATGGTGGTGCATGCCTGTAATCTTAGCACTTAGGAGGCTAAGACATGAGAATTGCTGTGAGTTTGAGGCCAGCCTGGACTACAAAGTAAGCTCAGGGTAGTTTGAACTACACAGTGAGACCCTGTCTCAAAAAGACCCCCCCGCAAAAAAAAGGAGCTGAAAGCCAGGCATGGCTATAATCCTAGCACTCTGGGAGGCTGAGGCAGGCAGATCATCAAATTTGAGTCCAGCCTGAGTAATTTAGTGAGACTGCTTCAAATAAAAAAGGGCCGGGGATATGGGGGGGATAGCTCATTGGGGATACTCTGGGTTCAAGTCTGAGTACCGTGTGGGGGAAAGCTGGGCTAGGGATGCAGCTGAGTGGCACAGCACTTGCCTACCATGTGTAAGGCCCGGAGTTTGGAGCCCTACATTATATTGAAAAAAAAGAAAGACTAGCGCTTTTGTTTTCATCTGATCCCAAAACTGTTGACTACCACTCTTTGTCTGGGCGCTCAGAGCACCCCGTGAGCACCTCTGTAACAGATCTCACCGCTGAGGGCATGAAAGCATCGCTACGTGGCCGTCTTTCCCACCAGACGGGAACGTGTGCTTGTATGCGCCACACACGACTTGGTACTCCGTGGTTGAGCCTGTGTGAGTCGGATCTGTCACTCCTCTGTCCCAGCCCTGTTCCCTCACTGAGTAAAAGCCAAATGCTCCTTATAATGACATATAAAACCAGATCATATTGTCTCCTTTTGCTCCCCATTTCACTCACAATGGCCTCCCGTGTGCCTTAACTTTAAACAGGCAAAGGAACTTCATATTTCCTGCATTCAATAGTTTTTCTAAATATCTACCTGGCTTTCTCCACTTTCCAATCTCTGCTCAAGTGTCAGATTAAATGTACCCTTCCTTGATCAACCTACTTACCAGTACCTTCAATACTTGGTATACTTTGTCTCCCTGAGAAAATGAGAAAAAATATTTTGCCCACTGCTGTATCCCCAGGACCTAATACCATGTCTGTAACACAGATCTTAAATGTTGAGTACATAAAAAAAAAATACATAAATGTCCCTTTGGCTGAATGTAAAACTAAAACAGATGATATCTGTTAACTATCGGTTAGGGACTGATAACTTAGAGCTCTAGATAAACTCATTCCGATCCAATAGTTTAGTTCTCTATGAAATGCCAGCTTGTGGCGCACTCCACCATCACACCCTGGAGAAAGGAGGTGTGCAGCGATGACTGGGATGGAGAGCGGAAGGCAGGCGTGCCCTCTTCCCAGGGCTTATCACTAGAAGAATGAAAGCAAACTTTAAACACACAGCCCAAGACATAAGCCTATAACCCTACATGCCAGGTAATTCAGATTTTCTAAAACCTGGGTAGAGTGTTTTGACAGATGAACATGGAAAATTTTCTATGATGTTTGTTACTGTTCATATCTAGGTGTCCCAAGATACGTGATCCTAGTGGGGACTTGAGGTGGCTGGATTATTGTGGTGTTAGAGCTGAGTTGCTGTTAGCAGGTGGGGTCTGGTCACAGGAGATGGGTCACCGTGGGCACAACCTGGGGAGGGGGGTCATAGCTCTCTTCCCAGCTTCAGCAGCACATATAGTAAAATTGGAAAGGTTTGGAGATGTTGGCTGGAAGAGCCCTAGAGACCTGTAAGCTTAGCTTGATTGAAGACTTGGTAGGAGCTCAAGAGACCAGATTGCTGATAAAAAAGCAAACAGAAAATACCAAGGTCAGGTTTCAGTTGAGAATAAGGACTCCATTGGTAGCTGGATTGCAGGCCATGTGTGATACTCTGGCAGAAAACTGGTCTACATTTTGCTTATGTACTGAGACTGTATAAGACATAAGGGTGGTGGATTAATTAACCTGGCAGAGAAAATTTCAAGGCAGCCCAACATTTAGGGTGTGACATGAGTACTGTTGTGAACTCTTAGCCAGTTCTATATATTAAGAATCAAAAGCAAATTGCATAGGTGACTGATTTCATTTATTTTTAGGTGACTGATTTTAAATGTTTGAGTTTCACCAGAAAGGAAGTGTCTATAAAGCTGGCACTCACAAAGAGCAGAAGAGAGCTTGGTTGTTGAAAAGACTAGCACTAAAAAGAAGCCAAGAGAGGGTGAGAAGTATCAGTGTGAAGGAGATGGCAGTCTGAGATTTTCTCCAGAGAGCTAATCTAAGGGGCCTCTGACAGGAGCCATGTTGGAGCTCAGGAGGTGCGGACTCTCTTCAGAGGACTGATTTGTTGGACCCTAGCAAAAGGAGTCCAGCACATTCATTAGTTCCATCTACATGACCATTCGGAGTTTGACAGCCTTTAGAGAAGAAAAAAAATGTAGTTCATGGTCTAAACCTAAGACCAGAGTAAAATACAGATTGTGGCAAGAGTAGGAGCCAAGTGAGACACTGTTCTTAAGGAACTGCAGCCACCTGAGTCCTAAACCTACCCGTCCATGGAGGTCATCTTCAGTCTGATATTTCTTCTTATTGTTCTAAGGCCTTCCTCCACCTGATGTGAGATATTTCATCTAAAGACAAGCTTTATTTATTAGTGTGTATGTCTGTCTAGTTTCGGCTGTAAGATGATCAAGGTATCTGAGCTTTTGGAAGACTATTTTAGCTAAGGAATTTAAAAGACTTGCTGAGTTTTTATAGCTGTTACTATGGCTTTTCAGCCTTATTGAACCATAATAGTAATAAGCTGCAGGTGTAGCTGGAGACCAAGAGCAGGGCTCAGTGTAGTGACTGAAACCCTTTTTATATGTAGGCTATATTAGTATTATTTCTCGTGTATCATTTTGGTTATACTTTCCTATTGGGTGTGTTTAAGATCAAGTTATAATGAGATTTGTATTCCCAGTCATCTTTAGCTTTGATTTCTAAGCCTCAGTTGTTGGAACACTCGGCTCAAGAAGCTTTAAATTTTGATGAAGCCCAATTAGTCTTTTGTTGCCTGTACTTTTGGTGTCATGTAAGAAATCATTATGAAATCCCGTATTGTGAAGGGTTTTGCTTACATTCTCTCTTCAGTTTTGAGTTAACTTCTGCATATAAGTGAGGGCCCCACCTCATTCTTTGGGATGTGGATATTCATTTCCAACATCTCTCACTGAAAAGACTGAATTTTCCTCAGTGAACGATCCTAGAATCCTAGTTGAAAATCATATGACCACATATAGAGAATACTTTATCTTTTTGAGACAAGGTCTCACTATGCACTTCAGGCTGGTCTTGAGCTCACTTTGTAGCCCAGGCTAGCCTTGAACTTGCAATGATCCTCCTGCCTCAGCCTCCTGAGTGCTGGGATTACAGGGGTGTGCCACCATGCCCCATTTGAGAATACTGTTGTAGTAACTTGGAGCAATTGAGGAAAGCAGCCATTAGGGAAAGAGTTCCTGTAGGGGTAAGAGCCAGTGCATAAGTCTTGCGAGACATCAAGGGCAGGCTTGGCTGGAATGGAGTAATAGGGAAAGAGGAATAGAAGGGTGGGGGAAAACCATGGAGAATCTGTGGGTCACAGAAAGGACTTTGCTTTTACCCTGGGCACAACTGGAAGCCATCGGGAGGATGTGGGCAAAGAGTGACATGATTCTGTTTGTATTCCTACCTTGGCTGTCCAGTTAGGAACAGAATTACAGGCTAGGGCAAAGCAGATGAAGAAAGAGGACATCCAAGTAGGAAAAGATGGGACCTGGGCCAGGGGGTGACAAAATTTTTTTAAAATGAATAAAAATAAGCCAAGTACTCTAATCTGGACATCAGGAGAAACGGCATGAGGGCAACAGGAATCAGAAAAAACCTCACCCTTTGCAGACTCAAAAGTAGGAAAGGAAGATTTGCTTTGAGAAGACAACCCCAGTACCCCCTGCCAGAGAAAGGCTACTTACAGAAAAAGGCTTCCTGGGATTTCTTTCACGGGCCACTTACAAAATTGGCTTCTTGGGGTTCCTTTCATAGTGCTCAGCCACCATGGAGGTCCCTGTAGCCATGGCACAGAAGGGCCCAAATGTTACTTGAGCTGATGCAGTTGGTTTTACAAGCATGGAGATTCAATGGAGCTGGTTTTACAAGCATGAAGAATGCAGTTGGTGTGTGTGTGGGGGGGTGTAGAGAATGTAATGGGGTCAAGAAGGCTTCCAGAAAGCCTGGAGATATTTGAGTTTCACCAGAAAGGAAGTGTCTATAAAGAAAGCCTGCAGATTCCAGAAAGCCTGGAGGCCAGGCAGTCTGCCCCCGGGCAGTGTGTGAAGGCCAGAGGCCAGGAGCGTGAAATGTGAAGCCATGAGGAGCAAAGCCCGCCTGAGACAAGCCCTGAGGGCTATACACCAGCAGTGCCCATAGGTGAGGGAATGCCCAAGCCCTTACAAGTTCACGTCTCATCAGCTTGTCCTGGGTGCTGGACAAAGAACTATGATATTTAATGTTTGCCCTGCTGAGTTTAAGTCTTGGATTGGTCCCATTGGTTTTTCCTTTTGGGCTTCTTGGGTACTGGGAATCAAACTCATGGCCTCATGCTTACCAGGCAGGCCCTATGCCACTGGGCTAAACCCTTGCCCCCAACCCCATTGGTTTCTATCCAACTTCTCTCTTTTGGAAGGGGAACATTTGCCATGTGCCTTTGCATAATTTTTTTTTCCTTTTGAATTTTACAGGGGTTCACAGCTAAGAATCTGCCTAAGTCTCAGGAAACTTTGGGACTTTTCAGCCATGTTAGGACTTTGGTGACTCTAAGAAATACTCAATGCCTTTTTGTAAACAGATGCAGAATTGGAGGAGCAGAGGTGAAACATTGTGGCTTACAGCTAGGTAAGACCCCTAGAACTGCATGCAATCCTGGGTGGGGTTGGGAGAGGACTCAATTATGGGGGCAGGATAGCCACTTGTTACCAGGTGGGCGGGCACTGGCTGGAAGAGGTGGGCCCCGTGGGCACGACCTGGAAGGTCCTATCTCCTTTTCCAGCTCCTCCCTTGACTCTGCTGACTGGATGTCAGAAAGTGAGCAGCTTTTCCCCACCCAAGCCCTTCCACCGCGGCTTTGGTGCTGGCCAAGCTCTGAAACCTCTACAGACTGAGCGCCAAACCAAACCTTTCCCTCTCTAAATTCTGTTGATTTTGTTCCAGCCAGGGAAGTGACTACAGTACTTATGCTTCACTGTGATATGATAAGTCTGTAGATTTTGGTACTTCACACATTTCCCTCCTAGTGGAAAGCTAAGTCATCACTGGGAAATAACTGCCCATATATACAATACTTGTGCATTCAAGAGACTTCAGTGTCCACACACTTTGTTGTAACTCAGTTAACTCTTTTAGGATGAGGCTCAACCCATCCTACTGCCAGTGTCCCAAAGTAGCTAGGACTATAGGTACACGCCACTGCCTGGCTGACAATTTCTAAATACTTCAGACAAATTATTTTCCCAAGATACTTTCAAAACAGGAAAATGTTCATACTATGAGCCTGAGTGTAAAATCTTTATGTACTCACTTTCTATTGGTTGTTTCTCTGGAGACCCTTGACACCAAGTTGTGGGGTAGAGTCAAGGGAGGAGACACCCAAGTTGTGAGGAATACACAGGATTAAAAAACAAAACCCCCCACTAATTCAGGTCCAGAACATTTTCAATGAGGGAAAAAAAACCCAAAAAGAAAAACACTGATGAGTCGCCTTCACAATGGCAACTCAGAACACTATTATTTTCATCCAAGTCTAATTTAACTCAGGATTGCTCATTCTAACTACCAAGCTAGCCCTCAACCATGACATTTAAGCCTTGGTGAGCAGATACCCACAATATACTGTTTTTTTGTATCTGAGGGTGTGGACATCACTGCTCTGCAGCCAACCAAGACCACAAACTCAGGACCAGTGACAAGTTAAAGGGGCAAAGTTTAGAAGGGGGAAAAAACTGCTGTATTGGTAAGAAGCAGAGGACAGAAAAGCACCCAGTAAGATGTGGGTGTGGTGCCTCAGGGAGTACCCATGGGTCCTTTGTCCTCTGCTTTTGTCATGTTTTTGGGGAACCCTCCCCCGCTGATCAATACCACCTCTGGACTGTTGTAGATAGGAGCCCACACTGCAGACACTGCTCGCCTCCACATCCCCTGCCCTGTCCCTGTCTGGGATTCATCTCTGGGATGTACGGGTTGGGTTGTGAGGTTGCATTAGTAAGGGAATGTAAACAGGAATGTAGTGGCCCTAATGGGATAATTATGTATATACACATAATGCATATGAACACATGAATTTCTATATGCTACCAGTTTTACCTGGCCACTCCCTCTTCCTACTCACCAGTGAAGCTTTCTAAGCCTTTTCTAGTCATGTTAAGCCAGAAAACCTAGAAGCCTTTCCCTGCCTACAGCCCCTCTCCTGCCTATAGCTATACGGTCTTTGCCTTACCAACTCTTTCCTGATACTCCCAAGCCTTTAAAACCACACATTAAGATGATTATGCATTATCTATTAATTCCGGCACTCAGACCAGACAGGATATACAGTTACGTGGCTTACTTGAATCAGACACAGATTAATTTGTCTGATTCAGGGCCAATGTAGCAGGTAGATCAACAAAAAGGCCTAGTTGGAAGGGATGGGGGCAGTGATTAAAGTTAAATGTCAACTACATCAAGTAGACCTTTCTTGGTTTTGTGAACACTGTATGGTCTGTCAAAACAATTTGACATTGCCGTTAGCATGGAAGCAACTGTATAAGATGCAAAGTGAACAGACACATATAAAAAGTAACAGATTTGGTTGATGGTCATTTTAAAATCTGACAACCTGAAAACTACTGGGGCAAAATGGAAAGGTGAACTGTTATGCCTGGATAAATGCACATTACTTCTAGCATTTATCCTAGGTAACCTGGAGCATACCAAGGGATAGGGACCACATTAGTGCCAGACAAATAACCTAAACAAACACCTTTGTTGTCCAAACTAGTGAAATAAATGCAAAGGAAATCATGTCTTTTTATTTACCTGAGCTACGCCAAACTGAGTGGCATTATAATATATAATAGATACTTCATTTAGTTTTTATAGTCCCATTGATGAAAAATGTGTCAAACGCATTTAAAGCTGTGGTGATGCACACCTCTAATCCCAGCACTCAGGAGGCTGAGGCAGGACTGCTGCAAACTGAAGGCCAGCCTGAACTGCATGACAAAACCTCTAAGTCAAAAAATGCATTCAATGCATGCTCCGAACATCACAGCCCACCAACCTAGCGTGCTGCACACTGGTTGTTTACTTGTATAATCACTTGCTGGCTGTTGAGTTTACGCCGCTGCTAGTGTTGTATGACTTACTAATTTTGGAAAAGATAAAATTTGAAAATTGTGTGCTACTTTCACACTGTAAGGTGAAGATTATACTTTAATAAGGGAAGAACCCTACATGGCTATTGTTTTTATCGTAAGATTCTATGTGCCTACCTGTGCATAGCTGGGGAACTAAACTGCATTGTCAGGTTCTGCCAAGGCAAGCACTTCGTTACAACTCTTAATTAAAACACTAAATCCTCATCAGTCTCTTCTCATAAATTAACATGGCCACCTTGCTACATGTAACTCTATACTGGCTTCCTGGAGATGTCATCATCTGACCACTAACAGTACCTAATTTCACCTCATTTAATCTTGAAATATTAAGACATGACCATTGACCTCCCTCAAAAGACTGTCCCAACCCCTGCTTTGAATACTTATTCCATCCATCTTGGCGCTGAGCACTCCACTAAGTCCTCTTGGATTAGTGTCTTTAGTTGCACTGTGATGTACTCAATGTCCTGAACTGATATAAAAAAAACTGACCCTCCACATCAAACTTTGGTGCTGGATCTAGTGACTGAGGTCACACACCATGTTTTTATGAGCCTGTCTGTTAGACGGCAGGCACTAACAACTTTCATTGAACTTTATCACACTGAGTAGAGGAATTCATGAAAAAAAAAAAAAGACTATTTTCGCCACATTAGCAATTTGTGTGTATAACACTGGTCAGAGAGGAAACAGGGTGGGAATACTCATTGGTGCATATAACTAAACACACAATGTAGTATTGCTGGAGAAAGGCTTATTATTCTTACAAGCTTGTAAACTCTTACTTACCTATGGGGGTTGTTGGTGGTGTCTCTAAGATACAGAGCAGTAAGAGAAAACAATGCATATACTTGTCAGGCAGAATAAGCAGACTGCAACTCCTAAAGCTCCTTCAACCCACCTTTTCATTTCCATAGTAAGTGCAAACCAAATGCATATTTTTGTATTCTGGGTGAAAAAGGTTCAGGTCATCTCCTGTTTAACCTTAACTTGGAATCTTCCTTATTGCAGAAATCTTAAAATTTGCTCTAAAATGCCTGGAGTAGACACACACCAGGAAGTTTAAAACATTGTCACATGAAGTCTTACAAGCTTGTAAGCTCTTACTTCCTAAGGGGGGTTTGGTGGTGGTGTCTCTAGGGTATAGAGCAAGAGACAAAACAAGGTACACACTTGTTAAAAACACTCACTGGCTTTTACAAAAGCTGGCCTGAGCTCAAACAGAACAAGTAAATCGGAGCATAGATAAGAGAAGGTGCACATGTGAAAATTAAGTGAAACAAGGTTCATCTTTGAGGTGGGTCTAGAGATGTTGCCTGAGTAGCCCTGGAACTTCAGATCCTCCTGTTTCAGTCTCCTAGGTAACTGATCACAGGTGTGTGCCACGCCTGAGTCTTAACCACGAACTCTCCAACCGGCAGAAGACTGAAGGTGAAACCCAGTAAAACTCATCTCAAAATAGAGACAGACTAAACAGGACCCAGGTTATTAAAACAGATCAGCCTGAACACCTTCATGGCATGCATCAATTAGAAGTAGTGATTCCTCAGCACTCCAGACCCCAGACCAATCAGAAGCCTGGACCATCTTTGCCTCACCCCATCACTCACTCATTAACGCAATGAACAATGGGTCCTCTTCTAGGCGAGTCCAGGGAGACCCATACCAGATGCCCACTGTTCTCATGGCAAATACCTAAGTGCTGGATCAGTTTTTATCCCCTAATAAAACTATAAAGCAGGACATACAATGTTCCCCTTTCATTCATATATATATATATATAAATCATCATAAAAATGAAGCTTTTTTCCTATCTTTATTACTTTACAACACAAACCCCATCTGGACCCAATCTAAAACTCACGCTGAATATTTGAGTGGCTACCTCTTCTTCCAAAAACTGGTTGAGAATGGATCTAGAAAAATCCAGGCATACAGTAATAAGTTTCAAACTGCAGGATCAGAATTCTGTGAAAACTAAACAGTCAGCAACAATCCCAGGCAGACAATTTTAAGAACATGCCACTCAGTTTTAAAATGAAGGCCTAAAATATTGCCTAATCTTATTTAGAGGCAGAATGACATCATAACTAAGGAGCAGGTTGTGGGAGCTGGAGGTGTAGATGAGTGATAAAGAGTTGTGCAAAAAAGTCCTGGTGTTCAGGACCTGTCACCCATCCCCAAAGCAGACAGAAACCCAAACCACAACTATTTACCTAACATCTTGTTTTTTTTTTTGGTACCAGAAATCAAACTCAGGATACCTTGTGCTTGCCAGGCAGGCAGCTGCGCCACTGAGCTATACCTCTGATTTGCCTAACATCTCTAGAGCTGGTCCTGAAAATAATCTAAATGTAAAAGAACTGATCCTAACATGCATTTCAGCTATCCTCAGATACATGTGGTAGAGTTAACATAACTCTATCCCAATGGGAGATGGTTATCCCATTTATGTATTTACCCAACCTCGAACTTTCAATGAATAGTTTATCCTTCTTGAATACAATTCAACCCAGGAAATACACTCTATTAGGACTAGGCTATAGAAAGGCTAATTAGTAGTAGTAAGGTTAGAAGAAAAGCAGTACTTTTTTGTGAACTCAGTTGCACCAGCAATTTTTCTCTTTGTTTTCATTTATTTAACACAGTTCTCAAAACATCTGAGTGAAATTGGGCCTCCTTTGATAAGCAAAGGACCTGAAAATAATATTTAAAAAATGAACAGGCAGTCTTCAGTTCATCCGTGACACAGGTGCAGTGTTCCCTTCCCTCATCCTGTACTTTGAAGCACCCAGTTTTTTAAACGGTCTAAAAGCTACAACAAGAGTACATTTGTGGTGGAATGTATTGTCATTTGCTGAAAACTAGCTGAAATACCATTACTCCCTTTTAACAGCTTTAAGAAACAGCTGTAAGGCATACACAATGTGTAACTCTTATCCCCTGCTGAACATAACACAGATTACATAAAGGCTGACAAGTCCACATCTATATAAGTACTAAGCATTTGCTGTATCGAAAAACTTAAGTTCTAATACTAGCAGTACAGGATTACAGAGCATTTTTTTTAACACTTAGTTGTAGGTATATTAAATATGGTATGTTTCATGGACTGGAGGAAAGTGGGTATTTTTGCCTTTGAAATTTATTGCTAACTTAAAATCTGAATAGTTCTGCTAAGCATCAATGTTAGAAAGAAAAATAAAAATCAAACTGTTTATTGTTGCTTTTTGCCATTTGGTAGCATTTTACACACAGGCTTCAATCTTCAGATTACCCTGGATTCAGTAGAAAAACCTTTTAAATGAAGTTTTGTACAATAGAAACTTCTCAGCAGTCAAAATTTAAGACTGTAAAAAAATACATGCAAAACATACTTTTCTGAAAACACTTAACTTTGAACAAAGCACCGAACTACACAAATGCAGAATGAAAACAGCATTTCAACTCCACCAAAAGTAGTCATCATAAAAGGTGTAAAAGTCACCTAACTTCACTAGGCACTGTTCACTTTTTAAACAGACAATAAAAATATTGTCCACAAACAATATCCCAGCTCTATGGCAGGTTTCAGAAAGTCTTCATCTTCATGCTTTAATAGCGACCTGGCAAGAACAAAAACATGTTTTAATGCTTACAAAACACAACAAAAACAAGTATATGATACCCTACTATTAGGAAATTACAATGAGCGGAAGTCCTTCCAGCGAGAGGATACTTTTTTATACAAATGTTAACACTAGGAATGAGGTAACCAATGTTAAGTAATAGATTTGCTGAAAAGAGAACTTAGCCTCAGGGGTAACATTTTAATCATTTGAAAGTTGTTCAAAATTTGCAAAAGGTATAATGGCGACAGAATATCCTGTACTTAAAATATCTATAGACTTGATGTGGGCATAAAAATTAGATTAAGATAGAACTATCTGAATTAACTCATTATTTACAAAGTGAAGTTACCAAGATCCTAAGATCACAGCATATACACAAAATCCTATCAGGATAAAAAAAAAACTTACGAGGTGAGTAGGACCGAGATCTGGAGCGTGATCTGTAACCTCCACGACTGTAATAAGGAGAAGGTGACCGCCTTCTGTTAAAAAAAGAAAGAAAAAAGAATTCTCTATCATGTGATCATTATGTGTACCTAGAAAATAGCCTCGAGTGCACAAATTAAATGACATAAAGACTATAAACTAACTCTTTGTAAGTTTTCCAACCTAGTGGGGCCTAATCAACCTTTTAAAATTTGCCATCAGGTATGAGGGTTGGAAGAGTTGAGGACAAAACAATTACAGCCAGCCAAAGGACCCGTTACCCTTGAGCTTCACTTTCTCAACTATTAATTGAAATTTATATACCACAAATTATCTACCATTAACTTCAGTCAGCAGTATTTTTGAGTTTCAAGAAATCCAGTTTTGTGTGAAGCAACTTTAAACTACCAAAGTATTTATTAGGGCAACATCTTTGTGAAACTTTCTGCTTTTACTTGTGCAGATTTAAAATCTTTTGGCATACCTGTAAATCTGATCCCTGTCTTGAGCAGCTCTCCATCCACCTCCTCCTCCACCACCTCCTCTGTAACACAGAAAAGCAAGTTTTAGCTTTGTTTAAACTCCCACAAAGCACAGGGAAGACCCAATTTCTTATAGGTAATGATAGAATTTCTGCAACCCAGAAATGAAAACGACACAGAGCTCTCCCTGGTGGCTAAACTGAGAAGCAACAGCATACAGAACACCACTAAATAAATGCCTGAATGAATTAAGAACAAAGACCTTTTAACCTTATTGGCCTCCATAATCACTGCTATTTTATACAGTAACTCGAAGATAAGTGACACATGGTACAATCATTGCCATTTGTTAAATCTTTAATTTCTCTACCAAATCTCACTAAGTATCCAGGTTCTTCTTCAACAAAAAACTGTTATCATTGTTATTATACTAAATGCCTTGAGGAACTCAGCCTGGTTTACACTCAATGTTGAAAAAGAAAATGTTACCTTCTTATCAACGTACCAGGTTACTACTATTCCTGTTTATATTTCAGAATTACTGCACAGAAATCTACAAGTTTTAAGATACAACCTTAAAATCTGGTTTCAACCTTAGCTTCTATTTCCTACTATGAAAAACTAAGTAAGTGCAGGGGCTAGGAATTCAGCTCAACCACAGTGCTTGCTTAGTGATCAAGGCCATAGGTTTAGTCCCTAGTAACCCCCCAACGGTATAAATTCATTGAGGGAAGGATCCTCAGACATATTAAGCAGGTATTCTAACATGAGATACAACCCTCACAGAAACTTTAAAGGCCAAAGGTTGAATATAGTGCCAGTTTAAATTACAGTGTAATAGAGTTGACCCTTCTACATGGTAACGCACCTGTATGATCTGCTGTAGTAGTCCCGATCATCATAGCCACGATCATATCCTCTGTCATAGTAATCCCGACGGCGTGAACTGCCACTACAAATGATAACATTATCTTCTTTTAAAATTCAAGGGGTCTTTCCTATCTTCCTGGACATGACTTTTGCTATTACAATCTGGTTCAGGTATGTTGCAAGGTTCATTTGGATCTTAGAAGATTATCTATTATACTGTTCACAGCCAAGTTCTAGAACAGTGGCCTGGACAAATGCTGGTTTTACTCTTCCAGACAAAAATGGAAATGACCAGTAGAAAATGTTAGCTGGAAATGACTACCGTAATTCTCACTACTACTGAATAAACATTGTCTTCCCCCTTATTACAGTACAGGTAAACGTATTACATATTGTGGCTAAGGAGGTATGCAGATCCTGACTTCATATTTAGGGTCAATCCAGCCTGTAACCCCCGTTACTTGGGAGGCTGAGGATGCAGGATGGCTAAGTTCATGGCCAGCCAGGCAATCTGATGACATCTTGCCTCAAAATTGTAATAAAAAAAAAAACCTCTGCCAGAAAATATAGTTTCAGTTAAGGGCTAAGATTCCCCTTTCTAGATAGAACATGGCAATTACTGCATGTACTTTAACTACAGCAGTCCCTAACAGCTACTCCAGAACAATGTTCTTATGAAGTCCAACAAAGGGAGTCAAATACAATGTAAGGTTTTCTCTCGTTTAGGCCTCTAGGCACGTTACGACTGCACAGTAAGCACACAGCATTTTTTTGCCCAAGAGTATTTCTTGGAGTACATGAACAAATTAAACTGTACACCATATTTTCAATACTGAAATTAAACTTACTAGGTAGGTCTCCCCATGTAAATTCCTGGTGTTGGGGTATGTGGTCTTTTAGTTATAGAGAAATCAACTCTGATTCTACGTCCATCAAGTTCCATTCCATTGGCACGTTCTTTCGCCTTCAAAAGACAAACAATACATTGTTACACAGCTCCTCCTTGACAAATTATGTCACTAATTATTGTGCACTGGCTAACTGGACATTTTGGCTGCATGATTTTAATGTTGGTCAAAGTACAAGGTCTACCTACAAATTACAAATGAGTTGGTTCTCTTCCTTATTTATGGAAACTAGTCATAAAAATTATCTCCAAAATGCAATTGATCCACAAAATAATCTATGGACCAAATCTGGTCAATTTTTCAATGACCTATAAATTAAAAAATGTATGTAACTATAACACTACATGAGAATACAATAAATAGTACTGATTAAGCACAGCTGTTTTCCTTTCCTTATGGTTACTTTGTGGCAATGGCAGAAATAAACAATCTGTTGAAAACTGTTCTGGAAGCCAAAACTTGAGATGAAAACACCAGGAAGCTTTAATTATATCTTTTACCCAGAATATACACTTGACTCAAAAATCACGCGTTAAAAACATACATATACCATTCCAAAACCTTAGGTTTCTTTATGCTTTAGTTGAAGGAACTGCGAGGAGGGATCTTTTAACCTGCACAGAATTTACACTTCTAATTCCAATGTTATTTTGTAATCTTTAAAAATGCTCAAGTTAGTGCTTGTTTCAGTTTCCAACACTACAGACTCAGATAAATTTGCTCTTTTTCAGGGAGTTCTCTATCTTGTAGCAAATGTAAATTATGCAATCTAGAAACCTATACTGTCAGTCATTTTGAACAAATCCTCCACTTCTACCTGAATGTTATCTGAAAAAGTTGCTTTCAAATCTCCCAAAATTCTAAGTCATCAATTATAACTAACTGTATCTACACATTTTGTTTCTTTATTCCCTTTATTACTTCCCTTAAAGATGACAACAGCTACCGTTTCCATTTAAAGCCTGAAATATAAATGCTGGGAATCCAAATTTCTTAAATAGAACATAGATTCACATTATAAAATTTCAGTCCTGATATCTCAAGCTAATCGAAATCCTAAGAGTTAATTCATTCATTGGTTACTGTATACTTTCCAAGAACCAGTTCAGTTTTTGAGTCAGCATTATCATTTTTGGTTATTTTCCATTTTAGAAAATAAAACATTGATTATCGAATTGTTTTATTCATGCCAAAACAATAAGTATGTTGTTTTAGAAGTTATGTCTTGCTTTACTCCAAAATGTGAAAAACTGAATTGGTGTACAGTTAGCTACAGTCCATCAGTCACTGAAAAAAAAAAAAAAAAAAAAAAAAAAAAAGTGCCAAGTCATACTTTTCTGTTATCCTGCATGGATTAAAATTTTTCCACAAAACACTGGGGCAAAATTCCCCCAAAACAAAAAGCAACCTTAGTTAAAGTAATGAATTTTGTATCTGCGCCCAGAAACATCTATTTAACTCAAATAGTTACATATCCTATGTATACACCATAAAAACTGTGACTGTTCTATCTAAACATTGGGTCATGATCACTTGGTCTTTAAGACTGGTGCTTTTAAAAGTGCACAAATAAATTTTTACTTACTTCCTTGGCATCGTCTACGTTTTCAAAATACACAAAGGCAAATCCTCTTGAACGCCTAGACTGCTGGTCATACACAATAGACACATCGGCAATTGGGCCATATTTAGAGAACACTTCTCTTAAATCTCTTTCTGTGGTATACAAGCTCAATCCAAACACTCCAAGACAACAGTTTGGGTCAGGATTTGCCTAGGAATAGAAAGTATTTACTCACAATAAAAATGTATAATTACTATAAACCATAAAATTACAAAACATTAAGTACTGCAAACACTAAGAATGAACAATAAGATTGCAAATGGGCAAAATTCAACCTTAAAACTAATTAGGTGAGAAACTGAAGCTCACTTATACTGGTAGTAAAGCAAACTTTGCATCCTATTTAATCAATCTTAAAATCCACACATTCCCTATAAGCATGAATAGGATAATCAGAAAAAGTTCCATCAGCTGGAAAAACTATTTACTATTCAAGAGACATGTTCCAAGACCCCCAACTGATGCCAGAAGTCATGGACAGTACACAATTCTATAGCAGTCTTTCTGTGCTCATGGAGAGATTGGTTCTAGGACCCTCTTGTACATACTAAAACATATGGCTGCTTAAGTCTTTTATATGTAACTTATATACCTCTTGTATACTTCATTACAGGGCATAAACAGCAGTATGTGTAGCATGTGCATGGCTACAAGGTTCAATTCTTAGCACTATAAAGTTAACAGTAAAAAGACACTCTCACTACATTACTTATAACGCCTACTCCAATGTAAATGTTACATTAATAATAAAAACAGTATTTAAAACACTGAATGATGGGGGGGATTTCTTTAGCTGGGGATGGAAGAGACAGAAGTTCTACATCTGTGTTCTGTATCCAAGGATTCAACTAACCTCAGATGGAAAATATTTGGGAGGAAGAAATCCCATCTGCACTGAACAAACTTCCCACATTTCCTTAACAATACACACAATAATTTATGTAGCATTGTCACTGCATTAGGTATTTTAAGTAATCATACTGATGATAAAAATTTATCTCACAAATTAAGTGCAGTGAAACAACAGAAATGTGAATGCAGTCCACAGGTACAAAATGACCAGTGGGTAAAGGGAGCATACGTGGTGTGGATTAGCTAGACAAAAGGGATGATTCATGCCTTGCCCAGGATGGCCCATGATTTCACCAGGCTACTAGGGATTGAGTGAAATTAAGTATAATTAATAAATTTGTATCATGGAACTTCCTACTTAAAAACCCCATACCACTAACATTCCAGTTTCCAGAACAATTTACTAGGGAACATTACATTGCACTTTTAAATTCTCCCCATAACACTTCCTGGATTGTATAATGAAAGCCCAATATAAACACATTAAGTATTATACCATCTTATTGGGAACTCTCATAAAGTCTTAATATCTGAAATACATTAACTTAAAATTAAGTGGGAAAATTAGAAGAGCATTCTATAAAGTTTGTGAAAAACCCAGGAGGTATGGAGCTATAAACATACTAGCATACTATTATTTTCACAGTAGCCCAGCCTGGCTAATTTGGCAAGATTGTCTCAAAACAGTTTTAAAAAGGGCAGGGATACAGGTTACTGCAAGGGACCTAGGTTCAATTGCCAAAAGCAAATGGAACAGAGAGTTTAAAGTAAGTTATTTAGGGTCAGCGTGAAAATAACTCATTAACTTAAGACATTCTATTGCTTCATAGTTTCCACCACATCTTACCCGATTTCCAACATGACGCCTTCGAGTAGACATGGGAGAATGGCTGTGGCTGTGGCGTCTGCGATAATCTCGACTATAAGACCTGCTACGGGAACGTCTATGAGAACGAGATCGAGATCGTGACCTTGTATAATGCCTTCGAGAACTTCTTCTGGATCTAGACCTGTAAGACCAAAGCTTCAAGGTTAAGACCAACTGAAATAGACGTGGATTCCAATTCTTATTTCTCTACTCTCACATTTAATTCCAAAACAGGGACACAAAGCAGGTATACACTAACATTGTTAGCAATTAAATGGGGGTCATCAAGCTCCCCCCAAATTTCTTCAAATTAATACAAAAATCTTCCAAAAACCAAATCATGCAATGTAATTATTAGCGTTATGTCTATCTTTCCCTTTCAGAATATCATTCTCCATTTGATTCTCCCATTATGCCCACCATTCATTTAACACAAATCACTAGTAGTTTGCCCCAGTTGATTTTTTAAAAAATCAGTGCACAGTTCTAGGCTATAATGACCATATAAAGCTGCCATCTAAACCACCTAATAAAAGAGGTGCTACTGTAATTATGCCAGACAACAGGCATAAACTGGGGAATGTCCCATGCATATCAAGATGCATAGCCTTTTCAACATTTAAAAAAAGTACACTGTGGTATTATTTCATAGTATAAACACAACAGACTACCTATTTACCAAGGACTGCAGTTACTGAAAATAATGCTCTGTAGTACATGTATCACACTGATAATTTACTTATTTTCGGTGAATCCTCTATTCTAGAGAAACAGTACTATTACTAACTTGCTTTTTATAGATAAGAAGCTAAAGGATTTGAAAAAGTTATTCTTTGCTCAAGACAAAAAAAAAAAAAAAAAAAAAAATTAGATTTGAACTGATTCCAAAAGCCAAGGCTCTCAGTACACATACATCTCTCTCCCACAACCTAAATTCAAATTCATTTCTAGTACCAATATTAAATAAGCCAACAACTGTTCTAATTCTCTCTACCTTCCTAGTTTTCAAAGTACTGGCCAATTTCAGAGCTAAGAGCAAGCAACAGAAAAAAATCTCGTGAGAGAGTCTTTCTTACCTAGATTCAGATCTGGACCTGGACTTTGATCTGGAACGCCTGGAATCTTCCTTGGAGCGAGACCTTGCAGGGGTATGCCTTGCAGATTTCCCCGATCCGTGAGCACTTCCACTTCTGGAAGCAGAACGGGATTCCTACACGTAGATGTCAAAAGTTTAATTTGTATACTTTCTGAGCAACTTAAAAAACAAATAAGCTGCTGTGAGATAAATGGTGAAGGGAGAGCAATCTTCTTCCAAAGAAAATACAGGTAAGGGCAGGAACTGAGTATATCTGGAGTAGTAGTTTCACTGCTCCAAATAGCAAAGAAGTCACTTAGCTTGTTCTTCCTTCCACCTTTCTGGAGCAGGGATAAGAATCACCTGTTCCCACTCCCTTAAGAAAGGGTTGCCAAGTCAAGTAAGTGCTTAAGGGAACTGTCCAAGGACTGTATTTCAGGAATACAGACTAAGGTGAGAAACAACCTTATTAACTATGAAACCTGTAACTTTCAGTCAAGCTGCAACTGATAAAAACCCTATGAAATCTATAAAACTTTTAAAAAATCTTTTTGATATTTTTAAGACTTTAAATTTTCAAACTATTTATTGATAGAAGAGACAAGCACGATACTACGATCTCAGCTTCAAGTCCTAAAAAGTAGAAACTGTCAATAATCAGCTAGACACTGTATCCTGCAAAAGCCTTGTCATGTAAAGAGAGGAAGTTTTAAGAAACTCTATCAGATGGAGCTGTAACAAAGACAACAAATTGTCTTTTTGTTAAGAGTAGAGATGGTTAAGAGTAGAGAGGGTGCCAAAGAGTCACAGCTTCCTCAACTAAATGGAGATGACCCAGAGTGATCTTTAAAGAATAGAGAACAAGTAAACCAGAAATGTTATACAAAGGACATATTAAATCAGGAGCGCCTAATCTAGGGCCCAGGAAGGGGAGAGTTCAGAAACTAGGTATAAAGACCAAAGACTAGATAAATACTGTAAACTCGTAGCTTTCCCAATCAAAACTGCAACTGGCAGGCAGAAGAGTGGCACCCTCCCATAAAAAAAAAATCTTGAAAGAGACCACCAGCAAAGCAATGGCCAAACAGAGTAAAAGGTGGAGGCATGTAGTCAAGTAGCACAAAAGGATCACACAGTATCATTAATAGAACCAGGAAAAAGCTCTACAAAGGTACCAAAAAAGGGATGGAGAAGGACAAGGACAGTCAATACCTACTCCAGTCTGATGGCTAAGCAAGTTTTCACCAAGACTAAAAAGTAGGCAGTAGTACCAATATTGTCACTGTATGAGCAATCAAAGCTGCAATTTTTCAAGTGGTATTTATCTCTAGAGGGCTCCTCCAATAGTTTAGAATATTCTGGCCATTCTTGAAAGGATAAAAGGTCCAGGGTTATTATAAATTATGGCCTAGAACATCTTAAGAGTCTACACTTGTTTAAGGAATGCTCAGGAGGAAAAAAATATATTAAAAAAAATCAGAAAAGATATGATGCTAAAGTTTGATGTTGAAAACAGAAAACAGAAAGTCACAGCCAAGGAAACATGTTCAGGTCTCTAGTCCCAAACTAGAAAATTTCGAAGTCATTAAAAAAAAGTGTGAAGTGACATGAAAAATGACCTCCTCTCCCAACTCTATTCTCTCCAATGAATGAACTGAAATGAAAAAGATACCTCTTTTTATTAGTAACAATAAAGGCCTTTAATGCCAAGAAATGGTTAAAAGATGTATTAATTGCACCGGAGATGCCAATTAACAAACCCCTGGATTTTTCTTATCAAATGCTCTGAATGCAAGTAACAAAATGCACCCTCTCTCTCCTTGAACAAAGGCATCGTATTTTAAAATGGCAAAAGCTAATCTAGAAAAGACAGAAATGTGCTCGCTTCGGCAGCACATATAAAAAAGACAACTGAAGAATTCAAAAGCCAGCTAAATACCTTTATTACAATACTGGAAAGCTTACTTCATAGACTAATAAAGCGCTAATGGAAAACAAGAATTGTTCAGAAAGGGGAACAGACTAAGTTTCTTACAAGTGAAGTCAATTGTTTAACGGAAATAAACAGAACTTGACTATAAAAGATGAGCAGGTGCAAAGTTAAGATGCCCTTTTAAGACTCTTACTTTATATAACAGCTGTGTTGCAAGTGGAGATACTTCACTAGTCTGTCCATCAGGAGGACAGATACAGTATTTCTGCCCTGGAAAGAAGAAACTGTAATGAAATTTTAATATTTGTAAAAAATCCTACGTGCTCAGTTAGCCTTCAACTCTACCGGAGTATGCAGATATATTTTGTGAGCAATCTTAGACCAGGAAACGCTGGAATGTAAAATGTCCTGTCTGTACTATTCCCTAGTTGAGCTAACATCTGAACACCTCCAACTTCATCCCTATCAGGGTTATTTTCTTAAAGCCAAGCACTGCTGTAGTTATGGTGGCCACTTAGCTGGTTGGGAAAATACGCAAAGAATTTATTTTTAACAAGACCTAAAATAATTAGCCAAATCCAAAATATAACATTTATTTAAAACTGTAATACATGAGTAAACTATAAAACTAGTAGAGAAGGGAAAAAGGTTGGAAAAGCCTGTACAGGGATAACTTCAAATTCTACTCTGAGGGCTGACAAGTTACAGGTGTCAACATGATAGAATCCTACAAAAAAACCCTGCTCTGGACACCAAAGGCTCAAAAGAATTGAAAAGTTAGCATAAATAAAAATAAAAGCCAAAAATTAGCTGAAAAAATACAAAGCGAATCAATCAAATCTTACTGACTGGATCTTAGCCATACATCAATACACAACCTATAAGAAACACATCAGGTTTAAAAGAAAAACTGCCTTCCAACAAGGTACTTTAATCAACATCTCCCAGTTTCAAGAACAGTTAATAATCTCAGAAGAACTCACTGAATGAGATAAAAGTAGAAATAACCATCCAACTCATTTACTTTAAAGACTAGATGCAGAACGTAAATTCAGAACAGCAGAAGACTAGATTTAGATGTGGTATGCACTAAGCCTCTACAAGCCTTTTAAAATAAGAGCCCTAAATAGAACTTTAGTAAAATCTTAAGTTGGGAGTTCATCATTTTTCAAAAGCAAAGTACATCTGTACAATGCTGGTTAAGACTCATTGACTCAATTTCAAGTCATGTGATTACTATTAAAGATTTTTTTTCACATTGACAAAAGCATTTTCTTGGCTCTGCTTCCCCCAGCATTTACCAAGCCCTCCTGATCAGTTCAGTATTCCCTGTTTTGCCAGTCTCAGGATTAAAGGCCCATCATCCCCTTACCTCCCAGACCGTATTAAGCCTCAAAAGATGATGTGGCCAAGGGATAAAACAAAATGCAAGAGATGGCCCACTAACATCAACATCTTCAGCTTAGTTCTACAACGTGGCCATATAATCAGATCCCAATTACTTTCTTTCGCCTAGGGGACTAATGTTCTTTTCCCTTGTTGGACCCCAAGAATCCATGGGCTTCAGTAGATACACCTATTTAGTATCACTTTTACCTCAGATATGTGCTTGCTTTTTAAGTAACTCCAAGCAAATCTAACATTATTCATGCTGTTACCGGTTTGTGGCCAAGGTTTTACAAAGCCACAATTGCGGCAAAGCAAATGCAAAAACTATTGTCATAAATAGGAATAATTGTTATCTTTGCAAGACAAAAAAGCACAAGTTCCACACTGTGGTCATAAAAAACATGGATCCTTCAAAAAGTCCAAGTCACTTTCTTCATTGAGTTTAAGACTTGACAACTGTCATGGAAGTTTTTAAAGGGTTCTTTACTTTAGGATGAAGAAGTGTGTGAGGTAATACCCACGGCATTCTCAACTAGAGCAGAAGGCAATTTTTCTGGGGCCTGATACTGGGTATTACTTTGCTATGCGTATGTCCCATTTTAATTGTGGGTAATACTACACCAATCAGTTATTATTCTCTATAGCTAAAGTGAAACAGGAAAAGCCAACTTTGGGGACTAACTTTCTCAGCAAGCAGGATTAATGAACCAGAATAAAGCTATTTTATTATCTATGCATCTTTTATCGTTATGATAGCTAAACACTGTTAAGAGAAAAGGGAATAAAGCACCTGCTACTATATTACTGCACCCTTAATTAGCTATCCTGTTCACTTGTAGGACTCCACTTCTAAAGCAAACATTTCAGCAGAAAAAGTGTCATTCAGCTAGAATAAGCAATGAAACAGATTTTGTCTGGCACATAAGCATCCAAACATTAAAGGGTCTGTACCTAAATATAGCTTTTTACTACTACTATCTAGGGAAAAAAAAATGCTTTTAATGCCAAAAGAAACTAACTCAGTGCTTTGCTTGGATTTTGGGGGTTTGGGTACATAACCTCCCTGGTGACATTCTTGTGAAAAATTATAACAGAAAACATTCTAGCTGTACATTTTTCAGCAAAGGAAAAAGGTCATTTTACAAGTCCAAGAGGAGTGGCCCACAGACCATCAGTTCCAATTTTGGAGGTACTCACTCATGCCCCAGAATCACCAAAGTTAGATGAAAGACACAGGGGACAACAGGAGGCCAACTGTTATCCATGGTGGAAAGCTCACTATGCCTGTTATGTGACTACAAAGGGTTACTTTTAAAGCTTTGCATTTCAATCATTGGACTAGGCAGTTAAAATTAGAATTACCTAATTTAAACGTTTCCCTTGGAAGGCACTTCTTTACCCTGTATATATTTTCTTCTATTAAACAAATAATGCATGCATGTTTAGCAAAATATACAGGGACACATAAACAGACTAGTAATTACTTAGCGTAGTGCTTTCTGATTCCAGATTACTTCTTATCTTAACTTCATTTTTATTTCTTTTCTTCATTCTTCCGTTTCAAATTCTGACTTCTTTCATCTTCCCCACTTCACACAAATTGCTCAATATTCTATAAGTGGGACTTCTGGTCTGATAATTAGCATGCATTCTTTCTTTTATTTTTTCAAATTTCAGCTTCACTTATTCCTGAGCTTCAAATACTCATTTATAAAACTTGTCATAGGACGACTTCCGCATTTTCCTTCTTCAACATTAACCTTAATAGAAAAAGAACAGGATGAAGAATATTTTAAAACTCCAGGATAAAATCCAGTGCTGAAACTAGAAAAAAATATCCCTTTTGTCGTTTTGGATTTTAAAAAAACCTAGAATACGCAGCTCAAAAAACCAAAACTACAGTTTTCTGTTGGCTCTGGTATATGGTAATCAATTTCATTTATCTACTCTAATTTATCGAACTCAAATTGAAAGTGAAGTGCCCACTGAACATTTACTGTTCATTTAACATTTTAAGAACTATTTACATTTCACACTTCTTATTGTATTCAATAGAAAATGTTAAGTGTCAAAGCACATCTCTAGTCAAAAAGTGACACATTAATACAAAAGTGTAAGAAAGAAAAGCATGGACAAATTCACTTGTACAATGATGACAAAGGCTCAGGGTCAAAGAGGTCTACAATATTGTGTCTTCCCAAGGTAGGACAAAAGAATGTTATTTAATGTCACACGCTTTATAATGTATATTTAAAAGCACTGTCAGACAATGTCAGGGAATCCAACAATTTGGAACTGTATAGTTCAACCCACCCCTGGGAAATCTGCTCTAAAGAAATCCTGTAGTATGAATGCCCAGTTACTAAATTTAGAACTAAAACAAGTCAACTACTATATGGCAATAGCTATGAAGGAAAGCAGAGCAAATAAATCCAACAGTGGTATTTTCAAAGAATATTATTGTAAAGTTTCTCCCTTAACAAAATATCAAAGTCTTCTTGATATTTAAAAAAGAAATTCTACTTTAAAAGGTGACAATATTAAGGAAAAATGTAGCTTACCTCACATAAAGAATTTAGTATATTTTAAATTTGCTGAACATAAGACATACTAATATTGCCTACATAGACTATTCTAATTTTCCTTTTATCCTGCACCTCCTCATGTGATCAATCATTTCCTCTCCTACATTTTCTTTGGGGGGGGATTCAAGTTTTAAAAAAATAGACAGTAGTCTTTATACCTCAAAGTAAAGACAACAATGGCTACACTGGCAAAGTGTGATATCTTTCTAACAAAGCAGAAGTATAATGTTCAGTCTAGCTGTAAAGTCAATTATTGTTTATTTAATCTGGGAAAAATTTTTAATTTTTTAAAGGGAGTCACAGTAAGTGGTTTTAATATCCATCACTAAAATGTAATTTTACTGGCAGCACAAATGTAATCGTGGAATCAGAATGCCAAGCAGGTTTCCTTAGGCCTCCTTAAGGTTATGGAGATACAAGGGCTTAGATGCAGAAGATACTGGAATAGAGGCCAAAGCTCTAGTTAGCACTGTTCCAACATAGACACCTTCCTGCTGTTATATTTCATTATTCCTTTCCAACTTCTTCCTTCTGGTATGTTCTAAGAATAAAAACACTTAAGTATCAGGCTTAGCTCCACTTTACTAAGTTCAAACGGCCACTTTATAAAAGTAGATGACCAATGATTCGGTTAATGTTATGCGCTTTGGCTAAAAGATCCTACACTTAAAAATAATCTTGTTCCATTGTCAACACAATTTTTGTTACAGAGTTTTCAGGGACTACCACTAGAGTCTGCTTACCATTAAACGTACAGATTACATTTTTACAGTTGTAATATTTTTAGTAAATGGGAGAGGCAAAAAACCCTCGAACTTGCTATAGAAAGGTCAATGTTCCTATCAGTATGGTCCTGTATTCAAATCTTCTACCAGGAAGGATGGATAGAAAAACAAATCCTCAAAGACTGAGGACAGCCTCTGAAGAAAACCAAACTATCTGACATGCTCAAATCAGCTGTAAACTGTATTTTTTAGGAAATCTGCGAAACAGCAGACCTTTATACTTACATACACAAAACATTCAGAACTTTTCAGTAAAAACAAGTATGCTTTTTGATGTTTCCTCAGGACTGTATTTTTACCTACCAAGCAAAAAATTTTAATGCAATAGGGACCTCATCCAAGTTGCCATATGACAGTTTACATTATAAAAATAATCTGAAAACCTCCAAAACCCAATTCAAAGCAAAGATTTTGGGAATTTGAGACTATGATTTGCTATGGTGAAGAATTTTTTTGGCTTGCAGCTTAAAAACTACAAAGTGCTGACCATACCTAATTCTGTTTGACCCTCCCTTCAAAATACTTGATCGATAAAAAGAGAAGTTCCTAAACATCCATCACCATACCTTATAAAAGAAAAGTCTTTTTTGTATAAACGCAGATCAACGTGACAAAAATAAGGCCAAGAGACAACTGTTACTCTATCTTCATCTTGGGCAAAATAGGAACTTAAGGGTCAAAGAATGCACAGTATTAACATTTATCACTTGGGCTTGAGGTTTTACCCATAGAGGGGCACGGGGTGCACAAACAAGGCAAATTCCATTAATATATCTCTTGCGTTCTGAAATCCTCTGCAAACTTAACAAAACCAGCAATACTTACCTTGTATTTCAGTTTGAAAAGTCACCTTCTATTTCCAGACAGTATCCACAATATTATTCTTACTCAAACCAAAGAAAAATATTTCAATCTGGTTTCAACACTCATACCGAGCCAGTCACACTGATACAAAACAAAGCCAAACTAAATCCCCAAACTTCTAATTAATTCTTTTGAAAAGGGAGCTTGTTGGGATGGCTACAATTCTTTAGAAAGAAATGCTTCAGTTTTAAAAGTGAATTTATAGTTACCACCGAACTACCGAAACGGAGACACCCCCAAGATTAGGCAGGAGAGAAAAAAAACTGCGTAATTTTAAAGGCCATTTGATAGGATTCTACAGAGAAGCTATTCATAATACTTTTCAAAGAATAAAAGTGCGGTCGGGCTTGATGGAGCAAGCCTGTGGAGGCTGAGGCAGGAGGCCAGCTGTGTTGAGGCCAGCCTGGGCTACAAAGTGAGCTGAAGGCCAGCGTAAACTACACAGGGAAACCCAGTCTCGAAAAGATAAAGACCCCCCCCCAAAAAAGGGGGGGGAGATGGAAAGAGTAAAAGTGCCTGCCTGCCTGCCTTGCAAAAACACTGTGAGTGTACATAAAGTAATCCTCTATTGGAGAACCTGCTGGGTCAAAATGTTTACTTCAAACTGCCACTGTAACCTTCAATTATCTTTAACAAATTTAAAACACCTAGCCCATACAATAGTGTTTCCTTAGTTTCTGGATTCTTGAGGTAGGCTCATTTGTACAAAATAATCGTAATCTCAGAGAACAGAGTATCACATGGAAGACCAGAGAACATGCTAACTTTACAGACCTGTATCTGACAATTTGGCGTTTTTAAAGAGTTACACTTCAGAATTGTGACTATTACTTAAACTGCTGAGTGACTCAAAAAAAAAAAAAAAAAAGGTGCTAGTCAACTCCTTTACAAGATGTGAACCATTTTGGAAAATACGGAGACATTAATCTGGAGAGGAAATGAGCTTTTACTTTGGTTTTGGCAGATTAGGGAAACCAACTGACTTTACTATAAATCAGCTGGGAAAAATACTAAACCCCACAGATAAAGATGAGGAAAACACAATGAACTACAGCTGTATTAATATTTACCCAACACTAGGTGTGACCAAATCGATACAGAACAACTACTGTAAAGGAGAGGGAAGACTCATGAGTTACTAGGCTGACAAATAAGGTCACAATGGAGACAGATCTATGCATTTTCAATCAACATTTTACAATGTTTACGACCCTACAAATCAATGAAATCCCTTTTTCAGGCTATCTATACCAAGTATATCCCAAGATTACTATCTGGAACATTTAAAAAATTCCTTTGGAACACAAGCACTGTCAAAAGGTAAGGTTAGACGGGCATGGTGGCACAAACCTGTGACCTCCGCCCTCTGGAGGCTGAAGCAGGACAGCCGAGAAAGTCTGAACTGTACAGTGAGACCCTGTCTTAAAAAAAAAAAAATCACGAAAGGGAAGGTTAGCCAATCAGCCTCCTTAGCACTATTCTGCTTTATGTGTATAGATAGCACTGGGGCTTAAACTACCTTGCTTTATTTTTAAACTGCACCACTGAACTTTGTGGTTTTGTCAGGAATTATTAGTTTCAGCTATTTTCCTTTCACTTAAACATTACCCGTGGAAAGCAAACAAAGCCACCAAACGAGTCCATTCCATAACTGTGAAGTTTGGACATCTCTTCCAGTAAGTCAGGGATCTTATATTGAGAAAAACCATTTTTAACAAAGTTTTTCTTTCTCCTTTTGCAATTTAGCAAATGCCCGTTAAGGGTAGTGAATATGACCTTTTATTAGTATAATAGGCCCAATTTTGAAAATTTCAAATGTGGAGTGACAATTTCCCTTTAGAAGTGTCCAACTGCCACCTATTTCTTTCTTCGTGTAACATATGCTTAATTTAATCCTCTTTAGTAAGCTTCAACACTACATTCAAATGGTACCAAAAGCTCAAAATCAAATTCTTACCGTAACAAGAATTTAAGAAAATTATGTACACATTGGGGACACCGAAATTATCTCGAGTAAGGCATAAAATCTTACAACCCAATACTGATCCGCATGTATAAAAGCAAAATCTGGCTTAATTTGGTTTAATCAGATTTGGCTCCAAATTTACTGAGGTACCAGGAATAAAACGATGCTTTCTAAAAAAGCCTTTCAGCCGGGCGTGGTGGCGCACGCCTGTAATTCCAGCACTCGGGAGGCTGAGGCAGGAGGATGTTGTGAGTTCGAGACCAGCCTGGGCTACAAAGTGAGGGGTCAAGGCCAGCCTGAACTGCACAGCGAGACCCTGTCTCAAAAAGAGCCCCCCCCCAAGCCCTTTCTACTAAACCATCTAGGATCTTTTTAATGTGCAAGACCTCTGAAAAGAAATATCTGATAAACAGTATTAAGATCTCGAAGTGGCTAGGGAAAACTTGACAAGCAAAAAATTATGTAAAACAACCAAACCAACCAACTACAATTTCTACCCAACTTATTCGTCTAAGCTTCAAAAATCATTTCTACTACCTCTGAAAAGTTTTCCTTCACCTCCAAATAGTATTTTTAGCAAGCCCAGTATTTTGGCTCTTCATTCGGTGCTCCCTGAACCTTAAGGGAAGTTTCTGTATCTAAGCTTACACTTAGGAACTGTCTCGGCCCCGTTGTGCATCTCAACCCCAGAACTCCCACCTTTACGGGGAAACTCAACAGCGTAGCATCACGCCTTACGGCTCAGGTTTAGCTCGCCTTCAAACAAAGGAAGCAACGGCGCCAGAAATTGTCGCCCGCCAATTTCTCCTTTACAACCCTAGGAAAAACCATCTTCAACCTTGTGACCTATTCTGATGCTAACGACAACTCCTACCCGGGAAGCCTTCCTTACGGTAAAACTCTCTCCACTTAGAAGCAACACAAAGCCCGCAAGCATCCCCCTCTAAACAGCGGAAGCAGGGTGATCCGCGTATTCTAAGAGGCCCCCCGCAATACTATCTTGTCCCCTCGGGGGTCCGAGAAAATCGTCCTCAGAACTCAGATCTGAACAGCGGGTGATGCCCTCCCTCTCCCGCGCAGACCCGGCGGCGCGGCCCGCGCCGGTCCGGCCCGCGGGGACGGGCGGCGGCTCCGCCATTTTGTGCCGCTGGCGGCGCGCCCGGCCGCCAGCTCAAGATGGCTGCAGCGAGGCTTCGCAGGAGAGCAACGGCGAAACCAGACACCGCTCCCCTCCCCCACGCCGAGGGGATGCAGCGGCCATTTTTAATCTTTCCCCTCTAATAACGGAAAAGACGACCGACCGGGGGGCCCAGCCCCCCGAACCTGCCGCCGGACTCACGCACGACCACAAAAGGCATTTGCTGCAAGCGCATCCGAACCCGGTCTCCCACCCCTCCTAGCTTCACCCTTCGGAGCCTAACATGCCCCCGACTCCCGGCCGAGGCCGACGGGCCTAGGAGAGGCAAACCGCTGGGACCACACAGCCGCCCCTACACCAGCCATCCGTACCCGCTCGCCGTAGTTCTGCTCGCCGCTGTCGCTCATGATTCGTGGTTTGACGTCGCCGCTCACTGGGCTTCAATCGAAGCTTGCCAAGCTCTCGCGCCTTCTCTATAGAGGCTTCACGGCAGCCTCGCAGAACCCTGCTTGCCCAGTCGCTCAGAGCCGAAAAGCTCCGCACCACCTCCACAAGGGCTCTAACGCTACCGGACGTGACGCGCCGCTCCTTAACTGGCCCCACCCCCTCGAGAACGCGCGCTTTTTAGCCCCGCCCCCCGCTTATTCTTCCATACACAGCGGCACGTCCCGAACCGGACGTGACGTTACCACGCCCCCTCGCGCGGCCCCGCCCCTATCTCCGGGGCTCTGTGAGGCGGGAAAGCGAAGTTCCGCTGGCTTCGGAGGTGGTCGCCACGCAGCGCAGTGACGACACCAGCCGCGCCTGCATCCTTTCTGGAACTTTCCGCGCTAACCGTCCAGGGTGGGAGGAGGGAAGAAATGGCCTCCATTTCCCTCATCGCTGATTATCTTCCTTTGCCTTATTAGTTTGTCTCGTTTTGTGCTTTGCCTTGAATGAAGAGGGTAGCTACTCATATGCTGGTTCCCACTTTAGTTTGCATTTTAGTCTTGTTGCATAGCTTTCTTTCACTTCCTTCGTTTTTAAAAAAAAACAGGGCTTTTACACAAAATTAGACGCAAACTCTGTTCAGAAAATAGTTGTAATCTAGTAAGACAGGACTGTTAAATACGTACAAACTATGATTTTTGGTGCTAGAGACATGGACAATTTTAGTGGTATTGCAAAGAAAAAAATTAATTTTGCCGTTACCCCAAATCCCAAACTTGGAATCATGTATGTGATACTTATGAACATCAGTGTACCCAAACGTTTATAAAAAGGGGAGTGGGGACCTGACTAGTCAGGGACTTTGTGTTTGTTTTTTTTAAACACAGTTTTATTGGTTTCCAGTAGTTCAGTGGCAGAGCCTTGCCTACAATGTGTGTGACCCTGGGCTTAACCTTTACTGTGGCGGTTAAAGAACAGCTTGACTGTTATAACTCGGCAAAAAGAAACAAAAACTCCCCTTGAAATGTACAGTTCAGATGGTTTTTAGTGTGGTCACTGACTTGTACAACCATCAGTACAATTTCAGAACAGTTTAATCAGATTGAAATCTGGACTTTTAAAAAAAGTCATCCTGCCAGCCCTCAGCAATCACATCAACTTCAGCGACCTCAGGCATGGTGGCGCACACCTGTATCCCAGCACTAGGGAAGCTGAGGCAGGAGGATCACTGCGAATTCAAGATCAGCCTGGGTTACATGAGTTCAAAGCCTGCTGAACTACATAGCAAGACCCTGCCTCAAACAAAACCGAAGCCAAAAGCCGCATAAATGAAACCCGGAGAAATGCCCCACCCCTCACACCTTCCCACCTCCTGCCGCCCCGCCTAGGCTGGAGGGGGCGTGGCTTGGCCAACAGCTGTCTCATTCTTCCAGTTTGCTTCCGCTTTCCCCCAACCGAATGGAACCACTTGCTTCTAGGTCCTCCCTGGCTATCTAGTGGTATCCTCTCTCGTGTCTAGCAGCCATTCTCCTTCACCGCTCCAAAACGGCCAGCCTCCTCCTCCACTCTCCCTGTTACAGCGGCTCTGTAACCTTGTTGAAGAAGGGAGGCACCATGGTGTGACTAAGGCCAGGGAGGGTGGGATCTGGGCCCATTGTTAACATCCCCAACCCCTTCAGCTGGCCTTCCAGAAGATTCCCTGGTGTCAGCTCTGCGTCCTCACTGGATCGCTGCTATGACGGATGACTGAGGCTGTCCCGGAACCCTGAACCAGCCACAGGCCTGCAGCTGCCTCATAAACAGTTCTCCCCACAGCTTTTCCCTGTAGTTGAGGAGGGCTCTCTCCAGAGAGTGACCATCTGCTGCAGAACAGGCCCTGTTAAATAAAGACAGGCTTTGGTGGTCCTGTAAACCTGCTCGTGATTTATTTCTTGGATAATGTGAGCTCCAAGAGTCCTAGAAATCCACCTGAGTGGTGTGGACAGAGCAGTCTTTTCAAAAGAACACAAGACATACTAAGGACTCTTAGCACCGAAGAACTGAGACCAGCAGCCAGCTCAGCATCACAGCAGCTGGCTGTGTCAACTGATGGCACCCAGCATTATCCAGTGTCCTCAGGCCATCAGCACTGCTAGCAGAGCTGCACTTTGCAGATTTGCGATTTCCATCATGACGGAGCAAAACAAGGTTGACAAAATCACGCAGTTTGTGCTTCTTTGTAACTGGCTACCTTGGCTCAGAATGTTTCCAGGGTTCATCTTTGTTATAGAATGTACCAGTATCTCATTTCTGTTTGTTCTCAAATCATATTCCAACGAATGGCTATTTCCCCTCTTATTTCTCCAGTCATCATTTGATGGGCTTTTGGGTTTCCACTTGTTTAACTCCTATGAACGGAGCTGCTACAGATACTCACATACAAGATTTGTATAGATGAGCACATACCTAGGAGTGAGATTGTTAGTGTCATCAAGCACAATGAGTCTGCCCTTGATGAATGCAAAGACAGTGGGAAAGAAGATAAAAAAGTGAAGGAAGTTTTATTATCTGTAGTAAGTACAGAGAGCGCTGGGGGTATTTCCCAACAAAGGAAGCAAGAGAATTTTATTGGGGAGACTTATGCATATACATACAAAAGACACTTGTCCTCAGCTGTAGAGACAGGTATTTCCTTGTTCTTGTCCAATTCACACTCGTGTATTGCAAGTTAAAAAATGCCAGTTGGAACCAGCCATAGCAGAGCACACCTGTAATCCAAGCACTCAGGAGGCTGAGGCAGGAGGATTGATGGAGGCCAGCCTGGACTACCGAATGATACCCTTTCTCACAAAGAAAGAAAACAAAAACAAAAACGACCAGTTGGAACCCCAGGGCAGATAACCTAGAGATCATCTAGAAGAGTGAGCAATTTAAACTGGCTAGTGTCATCCTTTCTTGATTTTTGTGCAGTAGCTTTTTATTATCAGCCATAGAAATACTCTAATGATTAGAATTAAGATGTGGTTTAAGCGCTGATATTTTAACATAGTTAACATATACACTTCTGACTGTGTCAGATGTTTTAGTCATCTGGACAGAAGGGTTGGGTGAGGTATTAAACATTATGGTCTTCTCTTATTTAAAGTATTAATTTGAGGAAATTCACTCCCACTTAAGGTTTTCATACCAATCCAAGACTTTCCGAGGAAAATATCAGGATATACATGCATTTTATTTTAGTGATCATTTAATGCTTCCTTATCAAGCATCCCGTTTCCTCCTTGCCCTTCTGCTTCCTAACAATGCTGCTAAGACTCTGGTGTTACTGATTGATCAGAGCCTGCAACATATATGGCAGGGGAGGAAGCTGATCAGACCCCCAGAAGCAGCCACGATCCGGGAGCAGAAAAGCCCGTTTTCCCCAGAAAACAATGTAAGCGCCAATTGTTCATGATTCAGCAGTAAGTTATTAGGATGCAAGCTGTGGTCAGAAAGAAGACATTATCCCCTGGAAATATACCTGTGTATACAATCCCCATTCTAATTTAAAGATACAGGGAAGAGAAAATCGTTCTTGCTAGAGTAACACAAGAGGGCACACAGGTCAAGGACAGTAAGGTCTGGTTCTATGTTCATAGAGCTATTAATTCTTTTGAGACAATCATTTTAATAAAGTCAAAAATTTTATTTATAAAGTGCAGCTCAATGATTTTACAATCGTTTATGAAAGCTATCACTAATCCTCTAAAGAACAAAGAAAATTGACTATGTTTTGCTTAGATATTCATATTCATTTTGCTTAGATATTCATATTCATTTTGCTTAGATATTCGTACCATAGTAGAGAAAGTAATTTACACACATGGAGTCAAGCGACCTGTATTGTAGTTCAGCTCCTTTAAAATAAATGTGTAATACATTGCAATATAACACAGTCTTTGGGGGAGCGTTGAGAGAGAACAGTGGCTCAGTTTTCCCTAGTAAATTGTGTGAGCTCGTCTTTTGAATTTACCGTTCCTGTTGGCATCTAGTATCTACAATTTTAATTCAGGGCTCAGGTATGTGGCCTTACCATTCAAAGAATTAGCATCTCTGACAGTTAATAGCAATGCTCTTATTTTAACATATTTTGTAGTAAAAGGAAAAACCAAAGCATAAATATTATGTGAAATGTATGTACCTTGTGATCAAAATCTCTATGCATCCTATAGAATTACTTCCTAATACTATTATGTTTAAGAATACAGAAACTTCATCTTTCTTTTTCTTACGTTCATCCTTGCTTTGGCAATTTTACATCTGTACCAATCTAATAACTATTCTTTAATAAACATAAAAGAAGAAAAATGCTTCTGAAACTTGGACAGATATATTACGGCTCACTGTAACCCATCCAAATTCTTAGTTTCACTGAATTATCACACAGACCTTTATAGAGCCAAATGTCCTATTACACAACAGCACATCACTGCCCTCTGATGGTACCCACTAACATGTAATTTTAAATGCAACAAGGAAAACCTTTATTATATTGTAAAATATATTAAGATAATTTTATAAAGTATAAAAAATAGACAACAAAGTAGGAGAAATTCATATTTGTTTACAAATATTATGTAGGAAGTTATAAAAGTTTAGTTTTCCTTTAGATAAGTCCTTCACATGAATTAAGATTTTCCCTGATGGTCAGTTTAAAGGCACTGGATTTAAAACAGAAGTCTTCCTCTAGAGTGAAATAAAAGCCAAGCACAAGGCTATGAAGCGCAGCTATAAGTGCCTAAAACATTTTAAAGGAGAAAAACATAACCTCAATTTTAGTATTAGAAGTGTGTGTAGGATTTGTGCATGCCATCTATGTGTGCTGTTTAGATCCATATTTTACTATGAAAAAATGTCAAATTACTCCTCAAAGAATATGAGAATTTTTTTTTTTTTTTTTTTGGCGGTACTGGGGATTGAACTCAGCACCCTGCGCTTGCTAGGGAGGCGCTTATTCCACTGTGCTATATCCCCAGCCCCGAATATGAGAATTTAATGAATGGCCATTTTCTAAGTCCAAAGATCAGATTTTCCCCCAGTACCGTCAGAGACTTAGTACTGCAGCTAAGGGCACTAACATTAGTGAAAGCCGCCCCGCGGACCCAAGGAGAGGTGCACCGGAAGCAGTCCACTTGCTGCAGAGGCTGCACAGCTGCTGGCGGTGGGCGCTTCCGTTCATGTGATGCTTTATGAAACGGTCCATCCTGCTGGGGGAGGCCCAAATGTAGCAGTTTGCTTTTCTATTTTTTCCTTTTTCTTTCCTTCCACAGGTTGAACATCTAAAATCCCCTCAGATGCAGCCTCCCTCTGTCTTCTCTCTGCAGCCTCTGCAAGTTTTGCGCTTTTCTCTTCCTGTTCTTTCTTTTTTCTTTTTTTTTTCTGGTTTCTGGAATCGAACTCAGGACGTTGCACTTGCCAGGCAGGCGCTATACCGCTGAGCTATATCCCTGGCCACATGTGGTCCTTTCTAAAGGACCTCATTTGAAAAAGGAAACAACTTGGAGGGACTTTAGCAGGAATCAGCAACCCCTCCACTAAGTACAAGTGCTTAACCTTGTAAATCCTTGCCTAGCAGCTAACGTTAGGTTGTGTATTGTATTGTAACTCTACGGTAACTTTTTTTTTTTTTTTTGGTAGTACTGTACTGGGGATTGAACTCAGGAAATGCTAAGCTGGATCTCCTGCTCTTTTTTTTTTTTTTTTGATACGGTTTCACTGTGCAGCTCAGGCTGGCCTTGAACTCACTTTGTAGCCCAGGCTGGCACTGCACTAGCAGCGATCCTCCTACTTCAGCCTCCTGAGTGCTGCGATTACAGGCGTGCACCAACCACTCATCTTTCTCCTGCTCTCAAAACTTTAGTTGTTTTGAGATGGGGGTCTTGCTTAATTGTTCAGGCTGGCCTCAAATCCACCACCTTCCTGCCTCAGCCTCCTGAGTAACAGGGATTACTAAACCACCAAACTTTTCCACAGCCGTGACCTTTGCCTTACATTTTACCCTGATACCAGCAGTATGTAAGTCTTCTAATTTTGCCACATTTCACCAATATTATTGCACTTTAAAAAAAAATCACCCTAATGGACATGAGCTGGTTTGTCCTTGTGATTTTGATTTGCAGTTGCATCATCCTCACCATTTATTGTCCATTTGTAGATCTTATTTGAAGAAATATCTATTTTGATATGTGCCTTTTTATATTTTAAAAAATTAATTTATTTATTTAGACAGGGTTTTGCTATGCAGTTCAGGCTGGTCTTGAACTCACTATATAGCCCAGGCTGAACTCAAACTTGTGGTGGTCTTCCTGGCTCTGCCTCCTTTTTAAAATTTTATTTAATTTAATTAAAAAAAAAATTTTTTTTTTTGGCCTCTGCCTCCTGACTGCTGGTATTATAGGCATGCACCATCACACCTGGCTACTTGCCTTTTTAAAAAAATCAGTACTGGGGATTGAACCCAGGGCTTCACACTGATCTGCATTCACAATCTTGGTTTCGATTTTTTATTTTGAGAGATAGTTGTACACAATCACTAAACTACCCAGTCTGGGCTTGAATTTGCAATCCTCCTGCCTCAGCCTCTCAGAGTGCAGGGATTACAGGCATGTACCACCCCACCCGACCTTATCTTTTCTCTCTTCCACTGCCACCATGTATCAAAATCTCTTCAACTCATATATCTATAGTGTTCCAAAGTCTCTTAACTAAATTAGTGTTTGTGGTGTGTTTACAGCTTGAAGCCCATTATTTCAAGTTCTAGGATTACTAAAAGGTTCAAACCATTACCTTGGCATTGGAGTCATAGTTAACAAAGTGAATAGGATATAAGGTGATCCAAGAAAATAACAGTGGTACCCCTTCTTACAATACTTGGGTATGGAATTTTGTAGGTTCTGGCTTGGGGGCCCCTGTGCATCACCCAGAAAGCAAAAGGAAGGCAGGTGGGGTGTGCCAGTGAGTTCACCTTGGGGTATGTGGAATTTATGTGTTCCTGGGACATCAGACTGAACTGACCAATGAGTACTGGTCAGACCAGTCTTGGGCTCAGGAGAGGCGGGTGGAATATACGGTATGATAAAAAAAGTGCAGCGAGTGTTTAAAGTTTTCAAAATGTATTGCAGTAAAAGCTACCTCGCGGTGAATCTCTGCATGTGCCCCCTCGCTTCGCCCCGCTTATCCCATCGTTCCTCCGCTTCCTGAAGTAGGTCTGCAGGTGCTCTTTCCTGTCTTTCCTTGCACTTGTAGCTGCCTCCATGGCCTGAGTAGATTCTCAGCTTTTACCTTTCATGGTTGTTTTGATCTTGCAGGAGAACCAGAAGCCAGATCCATGGAATAAACTGGATGAGGACCCACCGTGACTTTTACCAGCCTGCCTTTCCATTGGATGGCACTTAGCAGGAGCACTCGCTGGATTTTTTTTTTTTAATGGCATAAAAGTAAAACAAAATTTCATAACAGAGCAATAGGCTGGATTTTTTAAAAATCACATCTTGTAAATACATTCACAAAAGAGAATCTCCACAACTGGTTTTTTTTGTTATTGTTGTTGTTGTTTGTCTTTTTGAGACAGGGTCTCACTATGCAGTCTAGGCTGGCCTTGAACTCACTTTGTAGCCAAAACTTGCTACCGCAGCCTGGAACTTATACAGACCCTCCTGCCTCAGCCTCCCGAGTGCAAGGATTACAGGCATGCACCACCACACCCAACGACAACTGTTGTGACAAATGAGAAGAATGATGGGATAAGTACATTCCAAGTCGGGATTACCAAACCACCAAATGTCTTTTACTGTAATGAAATTTCAAAAATTTTAAACATTCACTGTATGTTTTGATCATATCTTCTTCTCCTCCCCCCCCCCTTTTTTTTTTAATTCTCTTTTTTGGAACCAGGGATCGAACTCAGGACCTCACATTTGCCAGGCCAGCACTATGCCACTGAGCCTCTCCCCTTTGGGTTTTTATGTATTTATTTGTTTATTTTATTTATTTATTTTTGCCTTTTTGAGACACTGCAGTTCAGGCTGGCCTTGAACTCACTTTGTAGCCCAGGCTGGTCTCAAACTCTGAACAATCCTTCTGCCTCAACCTGCCAAGTGCTGGGATTAAAGCCCTGCACCACCACACCCAGCTCTCCCCTTTGTTTTTTGAGACAGGGTCTCACTATGTGGTTTAGGCTTGCCTTGAATTTGTGGTAATCCTCCTGCCTCAGCCTCCCAAGTGCTGGGATTACAGGTGTGTATTACCATGCCCAGCTGTTTTGATCACGTTTCTTATTTAGATTTGGAATTACCAGTAGAGAGATGGTCAAGAAGCCTCACTTTGGAATGTAAGGAATGGTGATGAGCAGGTCCCTTTAGAGAACTAATAGCATTGCCTCTCTGTATATAAAGTAATCCTCTCACTGCTTGGAAAAATGAATGAAAAAGTCAAAATCTGGAGATTTAGTTAAAGCAGATTTTCATGAACCATTTCAGGACCAAGAAGATGAAGTTTGCTGACTGGGCCAGTTAATCTTTGCTTGTTTGTTGAGACAGAGTCTCCCTTTACAGTTCAAGCTGGGCTGTGTGGCCCATGCTGGATCCAATACACTGCAATCCTGCCTCAGCTTCCCCAGTTCCCTGGTGCTGGGATTATAGGTGTGTGTCACCACATCCGGCTGCCAGTTAATCTTGTCACCTGATCGGATAAGGAGACTCCCCTTCCGCTGCTTCTCCTTCTGCTGTGCGGTCCTGCCTTGGAGCCAGCAGCCACAGACTGAAAGCTCTGAAACTGTGACCCAAATAAATCTGTCCTCTTAAGTGTGGGAGTCAGCCATTTTGTCCCAGCTGCAGGAGAACTGACCGTTACACTGTGCTTTGTAGTGGAAATAACTGAGTTGGATCATCCAGTCGCTTTGGACTATCCTGGTACTGAAGAGAAGCTCCACTGAAAAGTTTTTTTTTGTAAAGCCATTGAAGTAAATGAAAGTCACCACATACTTAGAGAAATCTAATGAAGAGACAAAAATAACAAAAGTTAGAAACTAACAAAATTTAGAAGTCTAATATTTAACATATGAAAAATTTTTATCTTAAAATTATTGTCGTTGTATTACTTATATAGGTTAGGGTAAAATATTCAAACAAAAAATGAGCAAAGTAAACTAAGCATGGTGATGCATTCCTATAATCCTTGCACTGTGGGAGGCTGAAGCAGGAGTGCAAATTCAAGCACAGCTGGGGCAATTAGGAAGATCCTATCTCAAAATAAGAAAGGGATGGGCTGTAGCTCAGAATGAATGCCCTGAGTTCAATCCCTGGTATGTACTGGATGGTGGGGGGAAAGAAATGTGCAAAATAAAAAGTGAAAATACTGTTTACCATCCTGCCTTCTTTCCCAGTCTCAGTCCTCAGAGTTCGCCCCGATTAATAGCATGGTGCATGGCCGACATTTGATAGACTGATAAATTTTTTCTTTACTTAGAATTGTGCTTTCCATATTTTTTACCATAACATGCTAGTTTGAAATATGCCTTTCCCTCGGAGAAACCTAAACTACAATCCATAGCTTTGCACATCAGTACACATGAATATATCTTATATTTGTAAACGGTTCCATGGTGTTCTGCGGCATATATATACTGTGACCTATATCCTCGTTTCCTATTTATGGAGCTGGAGAGTGAGAAGCCAGCCATTTAAAGAGATACAGTAATGGGATTAGCTGGAGGTGGTGGCGAACGCCTGCAATCCCAACACCTGGGGACCTGAGGCAGGAAGATCACCAGTTTGAGGCCAGGCAGAGCAATTCAACAAGACTTATTTTAAAGTAAAATAAAAAGGACTGGAAGTATAGTTCAATGGATTTAATCCCCAGTACTGGGGAGAAAAAGGAATGATAAAAGGAAGACGATTTGGGTTTTATTTATTTATTTTTGTCTTTTTGAGACCAGGTTTTGCTATGCAGTTCAGGCTGGCCTTGAATTGACTTTGTATCCCAGGTTGGCCTCAAACTCACAGGGATCCTCCTGTCTCAGCCTCCCGAGTGCAGAGATTACCCGTGTGCACCACCATGCCTGGCCACAGTTCTTATTTTGGTAAAATGATATTCCCCACTGGATGAGAGGTGGATTGGGGGAGGTGAGAGCTGGGAGGCGTGTTAGCAAGCTGTTGCATGCTCTAAGAGAGGGACCATCGCAGTATGGTGAGGACAAAGGAGATGGAGAGAATCAGATTTGAGGTCTGTTTTGGAGATAGGAGTTGGACAGTTTTCACTTCATTACAACCACACAAAAGACTGTTCAGTGTATGTGGTGGATTGACAACTGGTGGTCAACTTGTGACACCCAGCTGAACTGAACCAGCGTGGTGCTGGGTGTGGGAGGCCACCTGGGGATTGTTCCTGGAAGCATAAGAGGCAGAACTGGAGGAGGTAGAAGCTGTTGGGAGCTGGTAGAAGCTGTAAGGAGCTGTTGGTTCTGTTGGAGGAGCTTGTCATGCTGGCTGTCCTGATGAACTCAGCTGTTTTCCTCAATGAAGGAGCTCGAGACCTTGTTGGCACTGAGAATGGCTTCAGTTCACTTTGGGGGAGCTCTGGTCCTCATTCTGAGCATCAGTTCCTGACTCCGGAGGGGAAGATGGTGCATTGCTCAGTCCCCTGGAGAAGCTTGTCACACTGGCTTTCCTAATGGGAACTCCGCTGTTGTGTCATTGTCAGAGGAGCTTGGGACCTCAGTGTTGCTGAAGATGGCTGTGGTACTTTTCAGGGGAGCTCTGGTTCTTACTTTGAGATCACTTCCTGGCTCCAGTGCAGATCCCTCAGCCTGCGAGCACAGATCCTTCATCCTGTGGGCACAGACTTCCTAGATTCCACCACGGACTTGTGGGCCTTCCCAGCACAAATCTGTGGAACAGACTTGCATGAGACATTGTCATGGGCGCTGGGCCTCCAGCTGGACTCGTGAGAGGTGTTGTGATGGACTCTAGGTCTTCAGCTGGACTCATGCAGGACATTGCTGTGGGATCCAGGCCCTCCGCTGGATTCTTTGGTCTTCAATGTGTGAACAAATTCCCTGCACTTTTTTAATATATGACTCTGGGTGAGGATTATAAAATAATCCCATAAATTATGTGTTCTGTATTGTTCCTCTTGCAAAACCCCAAACTACAACAGTGTAGCAGCAATTTTTCCAAAGTGGACAAAAAACAGAAGATGACAAATATGTTATAAAAGATGACCTTTTACTGGGTTACTATACATGAAATGTCAAAATGTTAATATTCCCAGAATAGTTATAGAACCAACACCATTAAAAGAAAGCTCAAAGAGATGAACTGAGTTTTTATTTTATTGATTGCTTAATTTATTGATGATTTTTTGGGACAGAGTCTTCCTCTGCAGTTCAGGCTGGCTTTGAAGTTTGAAATCACCCTGTGGCTGAGGCTGACCTCGAACTCTCAGCAATCCTCCTGCCTCAGCCTCCTGAGTACTGGGATTGCAGGTGGGCACCATCGGACGCAGGCCAGCACTGTGTTTTAAAAAATGTAACACAGATCTCAGACAGTATAACATGGCAAGGAACAGGTTGCATGACCAGTACCAAATTTAAAAAAAAAATTTTTTCAAGTTTAGTTCTGGGCGGTTGAACCCAGGGCATTTTCACTGAGCTATATCCCCAGCCCTTTTTTATTTTTTACAGTGAGGCAGGATCTCACTAAATCACCAGATTGCCCGGGATGGGCTCAATTTTGTGGTGTCCTGCCTTAGCTGTCCTGAGAGCTGGGCTTACAGGCCTGCGACACCACGTCCAGGTACAAAACACTCTTTGGTGCTCAGGGATAAACTCCTCTCTCCCACCTCTGTCAGCCTCCTTCCTCTGGCTTGGTCCCGGAAGCCCTGGGGGGCATTTGTCGCTATTCAGTCCCTGTGGCATTTAGCTATGGCTCTCTGCCAGGACCTTGGGCACTGAGGACTGTGGTTTAGACTGCATGGCTTGGCCTCTGCGGCTTCAGGATTGTACTGGTACAGTTCTCTTATTTGATTTCCTCGCCCCTAAGATCTTAAACCAGTTACCAGTGTACTGAGATCTTTGGTTTATGAAGTCATTTTTGTGCCCATATATTACAAAGATATTCTGTATTTTCTTCTCTTTAGTGTCTTCATCTGTTACATTTAGGTTAAACTCCAACTAGAGTGTACTTGTTTGTAGTGTGAAATATGGATCGTTTTATTTTTTTCGTATAGATATCATCAGTTCCCCCAACACTGGGTATTAAACAACTTGGCCTCTCCTATGCGGGGCTATTTCTATTATGTATTACAATTCCATATATATGCAATACCATGCCACATAATTCCATGTTGGTGGTAGAAAAATTGACCAAGAGTAGAATAAGTGCAGAAAGAATTTCTTTTTTTGAGACAGGGTCTTGCTATGCAGTTCAGGCTGGCCTTGAACTCCCAGCCATCCTCCTGCCTCAGCCTCCCAAGTGCTGGGATTACAGTCATGTGCCACCATGCCTAGCCCAGAATGAAATTTATTGAAATTACACACCGTGGGGGCTGGGGATATAGCTCAGTGGAATAAGCGCCTGCATGGCAAGCGCAAGGTCCTGAGTTCGATCCCTGGTACCACAAAAAAAAAAAAAAAAAAAGAAATTACACACCGTAAAGGATCAAGAGCAGTCAGGAAAGGGGACCACACACAGAGCGGGGGGGACACCTTTTACGGAGGAGGATGGGGAGGCTCTAACACTGGCCACTGGCGGTCACATCCTTGGTTGTAAAAAGCAACAGAGCATGGAGTGTGCTTGTGTTCCTGGGAAAGTTGTGAGAAATGTTCTCATTGTCTTTTTATATATGTCTTTTTATATATATATGTCTTTTTTTATATTGTCTTTGTGGTGAAAAATGTTTTCATTGTACTATTGTCCACACCCAGGGCTAGCTCCAAACTCTATTCTGTGATGGTCTTTTCAACAATATTGCTCTCACGAACTTTTTTTATTACAAAAGCTTGATATATGTCTTTAAAAATGAAAGGGCACACATATACAAAAGAAAATAAAAATTAAAAAATAAGTAAAATGAAAAAGCATGGCCTTATTAATGATCGTTGTGATGTGACAACTGGGTTGGTTAGTCAAACGAAACCAATCTAAGTGTTGCTGTCCAGGTGTTCTGTACATGTGATTAAAGTCTATCAATCTGTTGATTTTTTTGCTATGTAGTTTAGGCTAGTTCTGAACTCACTGTGTAGCTCAGGCCGGCCTTGAACTGGAAGCAGTCCTCCTGCCTCAGCCTCCTAATTGCTGGGATTATAGGCATGTGCCACCACACCTGACCTCAATCTGTTGATTTGAAGTAAGGGAAATTTCCTAAATAAACTGGGTGGACCTGATTCAATTAGTTTAAAGGTTTTGAGAGCAGGGCTTTGACTTCCCTGAAAAAAATTAAGCTGGGCATGGTGGAGCATGCCTGTAATCCCAGCACTTGGGATGCTGAGGCAAGAGGATCACTGTGAGTTTGAGGCCGGGCTGGGCTACATAGCATGATTTTGTCTAAAGGAAGGACGGAAGGAAAGAAAGGAAGAAAGAAAGAAAAGGAACTGGGGACTGCAACTCAATGAGAAGGCCCTGGTTTAAAATCGAGTGCCACAAAATGTTTAAACAAAGAAATTAGTTCTGTGGAGCACAGCGAAGCTTCTATCCTGAGGGTTCCAGCCTGTCCTTTCCTATGTGCTGCTCTGTAGATTTCAAAAGGGTTAGGGCAGCTCCACAATTGTGCAAGCCAATTTCTTGCAATACATTGATTAAAATGTATCTCTTTCTGGTTTTGTTTCTCTAGTTTAACACTGACTGGGAAATGCTTTTTTTTTTTTTTTCTTTTAAGGTTGTTTTAGTTATTTTAAAACTTTATTTTTCCAGGCACTAGGGATATAGCTCAGGAGCACAGTGCCTGCCTGGCAAGCATGAAGTCCTGAGTTTCATTCCTGGTACCAAAAACAAAACAAAACTTTATTCTTCCAAGTAAATTGTGCGACTGTTAATTGAATTCCTGAAAGAATTCATCCAGAAGTCCCTGCGAGGCTTGGATGGGCTGCAACCTGTCAAGGTCCTTCCAGAGAGTTAGGTAACCCCTCCACCTGCAGGCTGGGCAGAGTGGGCCTGCTGGGGTAGGAAGGAGAAAAGTGGAAATGCACCGCGCATCCTGCGTCTTCTGGCTGCCGTCACCAGGCTATTCACCCAGCCAGCCTACTCTCAGCTTGAAACACACAACCAGAGCGCCCAAGTGGCTCCCTGGATCATACACAGGACATCAGTGGGACCTTGGGACACACATTCCCCACCTTCACAGAGTAAATCTCTGACTGCCAGATATGAGCGAGGGTCATTTAAAGGGTACAAATGTGATGCATCCTCTAGTGTTATTCACAATAACCAGGATACGGAATCAACCTAGGTGAATATCAACAAATGAATGCATGAAGAAAAAAAAAATATATATATATATATTTACACAGTGGAATGTATATACACAGCTGTATATATACAGTGGAATACTTGCCCGCTGTAACAAGAATGCTGTCCTGTCATTGGCTGGGACAAATGTGCTGTGAACAAAAGCAGCTTTGCTCCACCACACCCTCTGCCACGATATTCCCACCTTGGAGCCGGACTGAACTGCTGGGAGCCATGAGCCAGATTAAAACTCTCCTCTGAGTTGTCAGTCCTGGGTATTTTGTACCAGTGAGGGGGAAAAACTGACTAATATACCCATAAATATGGGTATACAATTATTATATGTAAATTAAAATTTTACATACACATAAAGTAAAATTTTATACATACAATTATTTTATGTCAATTACAATTTTTAAGACATTTTTAAAAATTCATATGAAATTTTGACATCTTTTTTCTTTGTCTTTTTGAGACAGGGTCTTGCTATGCAGTTCAGGCTGGACTTGAGCTCACTGTGTAGCCCAGGCTGGTCTCAAACTCACAACAATCCTCCTGCCTCAGCTTCCTGAGTGCTGGGATTACAGGCGTGCATCACCACGCCTGGCCAATTTTGACATTTAATCACATCAAATTTATTAGCTTCTTTGAGGGAGAATTGTGTGTCTCTGTGTGTGCTGTTGTTGTTTGGATCAAATTCATGGCCTCATATATGCTAGGCAAGTGCTTTAAGCTATGTCCCTAACCCCTTTTATTTTTATTTTTAATTTTTGAGGCAGAGTTTCTGTGTTGCCTAGGCTGGCCTTGAACCTGTGACCCTCCTGCCTCAGCTTCCCAGATAGCTGGGATTACATATATAGCCATGCCCAGCAAGAGTTGATTTTTATAACGTTATCTGCTCCAAGAGCATTGATATCGCTATATTTATTCAGAGCAACTTCTGTACCCTTCATCAGACCTTTAAAGTTCTTCTTCTTCTTTTTTTTTTTTTTTGCGGTACTGGGGATCGAACTCAGGACCCTGCGCTTGCCAGGCGGGCGCTTATTCCACTGAGCTATATCCCTAGCCCCTTAAAGTTCTTCTTTACAAGATATACTAGGTAGTCTTTCTTTTTTTCTTCCTCTTTCTTTCTTCTCTCTCTCTCTCTTTTTTTTTTTTCCAGTGCTAGGGATCAAATCCAGGCCTTTCTACTGGTCCACATCCTTAGTCCGTTCTGTTTTTTATTTCAAAATAGGGTCTCACTAAATGGCTAATTTACAAACTCAGGCTGGGCTCAAACTTGTGATCCTCTTGCCTCAGCTTCCCAGAGTTCTGGGATTGCAATTATGGGCTACTACAGCCAGACTTCATTAATTTCTTAATTCTTTACATTCTTACTGTTACTGAGAATAGCCCTTTATATCTGGGAGGGTGGCACATGCCTGTAATCCTAGCACTTGGGAGGGTGAGGCAGGAGGATTACTGTGAGCTATAGACCAGACTGGGCTACACAGTGAGTTCAAGGCCAACCTGAATTACATTATGAGACCCTGACTACAAAAAAAAAAAAAAGAGAGAGAGTGAGAATAGCATTTCAAATTGTATTTTATTTCCTTTTAAATTAAAAAGGAGGGTGCTGGGGATATAGTTCAGTGGAATAAGCACCTGCCTGATAAGCACAAGGTCCTGAGTTCGATTCCCCAGTACCACAAAAATAAATAAATAAAAACAAATTAAAAGGGGGAGGCATACCTGGGAATTGAAACCAGACCTTCAAACTGAGCTACATGCATAGACCTTTAAAATTTTTTAAGCATTTTAAACCAGGCATGGCAGTACATGCCTGTAATCCCAGACCCTGAGTTTAAGGCCAGCCTGGGCAACAGAGTGAGTTCATGGCCATCCTGAACTACATAATGAAATCTTATCTCAAAAGAACTAAAAATAAATAAATTTTTAAAAATATAATTTTAAGACAAGGCCTCAGTAAGTTATTACACTGCCCAGGCTGGCCTTGAACTTCTGATCCTCTTGCCTCAGTTTACCAGAGTACGGGGATTAGAGACCTGCATTACCATGCACAGCTGTGTTCTGTTTTCTAGTTGGTTATTGATGATGTGAAAGCTTAGTTTTCGCAGGGTGATTATGTATGCAGAAAATTTGCTGAATTTCTTATTGATCTCACTGTTTCTAATTTTTCCCGATATGTGAGAATTTCCTTGGCAAGTAATGATAGCTTTATCTATTAGGATCTAGACTTTCTTTTTTATCTCTCTCACTATTTTGTCTTTTTGAGACAGGGTTTTGCGATGCAGTTCAGGCTGGCCTTGAGCTCACTTTGTAGCCCAGGCTGGTCTTGAGTGTTGCAATGATCCTCCTGCCTCAGCCTCCAGAGTGCTGGGATTGCAGACATGTGCCACCATGCCTGGCTATCTATCACTTTCTAGACAACTTATTTTTTGTCCTTACTTGATATAAAGTTGGAAGAATATAAAACTTTAAAGAAATGGGGACATTAGAGATTTCTCTTTTGTTCAATCTATTACCTACTTTCTCTACTATGGCGTGGAAGAATCTAGGAGATACTCCTTTGACTAAAGTGCTCAGAAACAGCCAGGCGTGGTGGCGCACGCCTGCAATCCCAGCACACGGGAGGCTGAGGCAGAAGGATTGTTGTGAGTTTGAGACCAGCCTGGGCTGCAAAGTGAGCTCAAGTCCAGCCTGAACTGCATAATGAGACCCTGTCTCAAAAAGACACCCCCCAAAAAAAAGTTCTCAGAAACACCTTTATGAAATGAGTACCGATTTTTTTATAGTTACATTTTGGACATCCATAATGATCACATTTATCACAGGGAATTTGTACCTGTTTGTGATACATCTTGCTGCTTCTTTTCTTCCCCTCCCCTCCCCTCCCTTCAGCTTCTCTTCCACTGCTATCAATTTTTAAAAGTAGAGCTACTGCTATTGTTCGTGGTCAATAAAAAGTTTTGGATCCTCTAAGGTACAGGATGACCAGTGCTCCTAAATTGAACCAGTAGACCGAATGCTAGCTGATCCAGGATTTTAAGTCATCTCATAAATATTTGAACCAGAATAAACTGTCTCCACCAGGTGGTGCCAAACCTCAACCAGGCAGAAAGGCTTGGAAAGCGGAACATCTGGATCTCTGGAATGGCAGCTCCTCTGCTCACCTCAGTCATTTTATTAATGTCCCCAAAGCAGGTGCTGCATTTTTGGCAGTTGATATTCTGGACTCCACTTCCTGCTGTGGCTTTGCCACTGCACTTTGACCACATTTAGCCAATGGCACAGTCCCGGCACCGGCCTTCAGATCTGTAAATAAGGATTATTGTGCCAGGAAGATGGCCCAAAAGCCCCACCTATGAGCACCTGAGGTCCCCAGGGACATCTCGATACACATAAACATCTAACTTGAAAAAGAACACAAACACTATTGTACCCAAGAGGGCCACTTGGGTGGCTGAGACTCCCAGAAGCCCTGCATCTGTGGGGCTCAGCCTCATTGGCTTCATGCTAGTCCTGGCCCTCTTGGATCCTGTCTTTCTCTCTTTTTTTAGAATTGTAATACATTTCTCATCATGGATTTTGGGGTATGAAGTTGTAAAAATATCACACTAAAATATTTACCTTGGCCCGGGATATAGCTCAGGGGCACAGCACCTGCCTGGCAAGCATGAGGCCCTAAGTTCACTTCCCAGAACCATAAAAAGGAGAATATTTATCTTGGTGGCTGAGTTTCTGGCAAATCCCTCAGGTTTTGCACTCATGGGAGTGGCTCCCTTGTCCCACCCTGCTCCTGCCCACCAGCCAGTCCCTCCAGATCTGGAAGCCTTTTCGGGTCTTTGTTTCTTTGCCTGTTGCTGTTCAGACTAAGGGAGAGGGTAGAGCTGTTCATCTTTTGAGGGAAACTATGCCAGACAGATTCGAACCATAGATTCTATTATCACCAGCGCAGGCTTTATGTCTCTTTTCTACTCCCGGGTATGTTCATTTCTTTTTTTTTAAGCTTTTTGAGACAAGATCTTGCTATGCAGTTCAGGCTGGCCTTAAGCTCACTTTGTAGCCCAGGCTGGTCTCGAACTCACAACAGTCCTCCTGCCTCAGGCTCCCAAATTCTGGGATTACAGGCCTGTGCCAGAATGCCTGGCTATTTTGATTTTTAAAATTTCCTGTTTTTTTTTTTTTTTTTTAATAAGCTAATCCCTATTCTTTGAGTACTGATTACTTTACTGTGGTAGGAGAAGGTAAATTATGAGAGACTGGTTGGGGAAGGAAACCAGGCTGATGGTGAAAAATAACAACAATCAATTTCTTTTGAATGTGCCACACGGATTAAGTGTGTTATGATTGATACATTGTGTCAACTTGGGGGGGTCTAGAGCTTTGGCTAAGTTACTCAGCAGTTGTCAATCTTGGGGTAGAAAGGACATGCCCTTACCCTTCTGGGATGTTGTTTATTGTGTTAATTTGGGAAGTTTAAAAGGTTAACTATGTGACTCAGAAGGGAGCTGGGGTGCTTACTTTATAAACATCCTGAGCCTGTGGAAGAGGAGGGCATGGAGATTGTGTGAGAGCTACACGCCCCCTGGGTGGGGGTAGGTTGTTTACAATGTAAGGGAAGAGAGGAGGCTGCTTGCAGCCATTCCTCTCTTTTGCTCGGGTTGTTTTTGTTGTGCTCTGCTGCCATGAACAGTTTGCCCTTTGCCATGTGCCTCTGCCTCTGAACCAGCCAAGTATGGACTGAAACCTCCACAAACTGTAAGCTAAATAAACCTTTCCTTTCTTCATTTTGGGCATTGGGTATTTTGTCTCAGCAACAAAAGTAAGGTAACCAAGACAAAGTGATTTTTTTTTAATTTTAAAGAGAATTAAAAAATAACAAAAATCATACAGAAGTTTTGAACATAAGTTCAAAACAAGATGGTAGGAAATTAACAATGGTTGTTACATTGCATATTGTTATCTTCAAAGTAGTTCAGATTACCAGCAATAGGCCTGCAAAATTGATCAATTAGCCATGAACTGTTGCTTTCAATAAACCAATATAAATTAGTAATACAATTATCTTAGCTATCTTGTGTATATATATATTTTTTTCCTTTTTTCTCCTTTCCCCCATCCCAGGTGTTCTTTCCTTTTGAGCAGTTTCTTTCCCTTGCACAATATCTATTGTACCTTTTGGATCTTATTTACTCTTTCAGGTTCCTACACCAGGGAGATGATGTGATGTTTACACATGTGAGTCTGATTTATTTCACTTGAGAGTATAATCTCTAGTTGCATCCATTTACCTATAAATGCCTGAAGTTTATCTTTCTTTATAGCTGAATAATACTCCATTGTATAAAAATACCACATCTCTTTTATCCATTCCTCGGTTGATGGGCATTTGGGTAGTTTCCAAGATTTAGCTGTGACAAGTTGTGCTGCTATAAACATGGGTGCACATGTATGGCTGTGGTATAATGTTTTCAGTTTTTCCAGAAAAACACCCAGGAGAGGAATAGCTGGTTTGAATGGGACCTCTAATCCTAGTTTTTTGAGGAATCTTCACACTAATTCCCATGTAGTTGTACCAGTCTATACTCCCACTGTGTTGGTTTGGGGCTTATTTTGCAAGGGAAACAATAATATAATACAGGACATGTATTTTATAAGATTATTTATAATTGCGCCCCAAAGAACAATATACAAGAGTGTGCAGGAAACCTGTCCACACACTAAGACCAAGGAAACTAGCTGGGGGCCTAGATGCCATGATAATGTCCTGCATGAGTGCAGCTTAAGACCTAGAGCCCATAACAGTGCCTCTCACAAATCCACCTGGAGGCCCAGAGCCCATAACAATATCTCATGCAGGCTTGTTTCATAGGGGTCTTCACTGGGAAGACCCCAAGGTCAGTGGTGGAATCTAGGAAGTCTGTGCCAGTGGGATGAAGGATCTGTGGCATCAGGCTGAGGGATCTGCACTGGAGCCAGGAAGCGAAGTGCAAAGTAAAAACCAGCGCTCCTCTGAAAGGTACCACAGCCACCCTCAGCAACAGTGAGATCCCAAGCACCTCCCATGATCAGGATGGCCAAGTTCCCATCAGGGAAGCCAACGCAGCAAGCTCCTCCAGGACACTGGCAGTGCACCATCTTCCCCTCCAGAGCCAGGAAGTGATGCTCAAAGTGAGAAGCAGAGCTCCCCCAAAGTGAACCAAAGCTATTCTCAGTGCCAACAAGGTCCCGAGCTCCTCAGAGGATGAAAACAGCCAAGCTCATCAGGAAAGTAGCATGACGAGATCCTCCAAAACAACCAACAGCTCCTTACAGCTTTTGTCAGCCTCCAACAGCCTCTCTCAGCTCCCAGCAGCCTTTCAGCTCTCAAGAGCCTCCTTCTCCTTCTCCACTTCTGCCCCTCATGCTGCTGACAACAATCCCCAAGGTGGCCTCCCACACCCAGCACCAGGATTACTCAGTTCAGACAGGGGTTGTAACTTGAGCATGAGTTATCAATCCACTTTACCCACCAACAGTGGAGAAGGGTTCCTTTTTTCCCACAGCCCCGCCAGCATTTGTTATTGGTTGATTCCTTGATGATGGCATTCCTTCTGGGGTGAAATGGAATCTCAGTGTTGTTTTAATTTGCATTTTTTGAACAACCGATGATGTTGAAAGTTTTTTCATATAGTTGTCATTTGTATTTCTTCATCTGAGAAGTGTGTATTCATCTCAGATATGAGTGGTTTAATTTCATTTACTCCACATTACAATTACATAAAGTAGATACTGTTACTCCGATTTTATACACAAGGAAATAGAAACTTGGAAGAATTTTAGAACTTGCCTAAGGTCGCACAGTTAGTAAGTGGCAGAATTGGGTGTTCAACCCAGAACTGCCATATTCCGAAAGTTTAATCATGTTACACAGCCTTCTGGTTGAGAATGGAAGGGTGAAAGAACATCTAGAAAAAATACAGTGGACTGGAGCGAGCTGAGAATCCTGCCGATTCTCTTCATCGGATGGACCCAAAGCCAGACTCCTTTCATCAAATGATGAAGTAAATGCTTGGCATCAGCTCCAGATACCTCCATTTCAAACTTTAAAAACGCAGCAAAAATAAGGTCATCATTAACTGTTCTCTGTGAACACACAGTTGGATTTTGTTGTTGTTTTGTTTTACAGTATGGGAAAGTGAACCCAGGATCTAAATGTATGCAAGGCAAGCATGACCACTGAGGTACACCACCAGCCCAGTCACCCCATTATCTGGTTAATAATATCCCTTAGTTATTGCAGGTTGATAGCTCTACCATCTCCCGAACAAGTGTACAGCAAAGGCTAAATAAAAAGAGGTGAATGGAACAATTTCAGGGCTTTAGAGGGATCAAAGCTCTCTCACAGAATTCAAGATTCTCTCAGGGCTAAGATCAAGACCTCTGGGTGGCCTGTATTTATTTGGTTATCAGAAGAAGAGAAGGGAGTACACAAGAAGGGCAGAATTACTCAAGGACTTCTCCAAGTAAGGTATTATGTTAATCCATCTAGGAGAGGCCTGAGGCTATAGTCTTTATCTAGCTGAGATTCGATCCAGGTGTCCTTGGCTGTGATCTTTTCTTATCCTTCGAGGCTTCCCTGCTTCATCTGTCATCACAGTCCTCAGTAAGGATCAGTGACTCAAAGAGGTTCACTTGCTGTAAGTCTGTTGCCCACTTTCAGACAAGTGACCTAGGCTTTGGACAGATTAACAAGTAAACAAAAAAAGCCAGTTGGTTAATTCGGGTCCTGCTCAGGGCTGTTTCACAGTGTTCTCCTTTACTATGTGTTTCTAACAGGTTTGGGCTGGTAGGGATTCACCTACATAAAAGCTACACCTTTTTATTTCCAGTCATATATATTTGCAGGCTAGTACCTGCCCATTTTAGGTTCTCTTGCACAGTCTCTTGTATTTATTTTTCCTTACAAACTATTTTTAATCTTTTTTGGGTGGGTACCAGGAATCGAACTCAGGACCTTATGCTTGCCAAGCAGGCACTGCACCACTGAGCTAAATCCCTGGCCCCTTACCCTTTTTAATTAAAGTCTAAAATACATGTAGAAGATGAGATACATTTTAACCATACATGTGGCCCCTTTGTCAAAGACAAAGTAGCTGGGTGTACTTAAGAGTTTTTTCTGCATCCCCTGTTCTGTTCCATTGACCACGAGTCTAGTTTGTTTTTGTTGTTGCCAATATTGTGCTGTTTTTAATCACTGTCAGCTTTGTGGTATAGCTTGAAGTCCAGGATTGTGATGCCTCCTGCCTTGCCCTTGTTGACCAGGATTGCTTTTACTATTCTAGGTCTCTAGATTCCATATGAATGTTAGAATTGCTTTTATATGAGGAATGCTATTGCTATTTTGATTGAGATTGTGTAAAATCTGTATAACAGCTGTTTTCACTTACTTATTTTTCAAATTAATTTTATTGGTACTGTTTTGATTGTACAACTATCTTGGAAGTATGGCTGTTTTGATTATATTGGCTCTCCCTACCCAGGCACAAAGATATCTTTCCATTTTCTGATGTCTTCTTCAATTTCTTTTTTTCAGAGTACTATAGTTTCCATTGTAGAGATCTTTCATCTGGTTAGATCAATTCACAAATTTTTTGTGTGCTTTTGTGAAAGTTATTGTTTCCCTAATTTCTCTCTTTGTAAGTTTCTTATTGGTGCAGGAATGCTATTGACTTTTTTTTTTTTTTTTGAGAAAGGATCTCACTGTATAACTCAGGGTGACCTTGTGTAACCTATGTTGGCCTTGAACTCTCAGAGATCCTCTTGCCTCAGCCTCTTGAGTGCTGGGATTACAAGTGTGCACCACCACACCTGGCTAAAAATGCTACTGATTTTTGAGTGCTGACTTTGTGTCCTGCTATTCTACTTAATTTGGTTATTTATTTGATGAGTCTTTTAGTGGAATTTTGGGGTCTGCTATGTAGAGGATCGTGTCATCTACAAATAACAATAATTTAACTGCTTGCACCCAGAAATGAAGCACCTTTGTCATGGTGTATAATCTTGATGATGTATTTTATTGAAGGTTTTGCATCTATATGCATTAAAAAGATTGGCCTACAGTTCTTTTTTGGTTGTATCCTTTTCTGGTTTTGGAGTCAGGGTAATGCTTGCTTCCAGGAATGAGTTTAGGAGTATTACTTCCTTTTCAATTTCGTTAAAGGGTTTGAGGAATATTGGCATTAGATCTTTAAATTTGTTACAGGCTTCAGCAGTGAATCTATTGAGACCTGGGCTTTTCTTAGTTGATATTTTTTTAAATCACTTCGTCAATTTTATTGATGGATGTTGGAGTTTTCAGAACTTTTGTATGTTTCTGGTTCAGCTTTGGTAACTCATATGTCTAGGAATCTTATTTCTCTTGAATTTATCATTTTATTAGAGTACAGCTTCTTGAAATAGTTACCAATGGTCTTCTGGATTTCAGCAGAATCTATGGTGATTTCATCTTTTTCATTTCTAATTTAATGGATTTGGGTCTTTTCTTTCCTTATTTTGGTCGGATTGGCTAAGGTTTTATCTATCTTGTTTATTACTCTTTCAAAGAACCAACTCTTTGATCTCATTTCTTTCTATTGTTTTTAGTCTCAATTTCATTAATTTCTGCTCTGCTCTTTATAATCTCCTTCCTTATACCAGTGTTGCATCTGGATTATTCTTGTTTTTCTAGGGTGCTGAGGTGCATCTCAGGTGACTTATTTGAGCTTGCTCTGTTTTTCTGATGTGGTTATTCACATCTATATCATTCTCTCTTAGGACTGATTTATGTCCATAGATTCCAGTATGTTCTACTGGCATTATCATTTGACTGTAGGAATGGTTTAATTTCATCTGTGACCCATTGATTGGTTGACCCATTGATTGGTTGAAGGGTATTTTTTAATTTCCAAGTGTTTCCATAGTTTCTGTGGTTTCTTTTACCATTGTTTTCTAGTTCCACTGTAGAATGATATGGTAATATGGATAGGGTAATTTTGATTCTTTTGCATTTACTTAAGCCTGCTAACTGGCTAGTATGAGGTCTATTTTGGATACAGTCGCTTGCTATTGTTGCTGGATGGAACACTGTAGATATCTATTAAGTCTATTTGTTTGAAGATTTGGTTCAACTCTGAAACTCTGATATGTCCTTGTTGATTTTTTTGTCTAGTTGATCTATCCATTTGTGACAGGAAGGTATGGGGGTCCTCCATTATAATCATATTCATGTTTATCTGATTTTTAATGTCCATTAGTGTTTGTTTTATGAAGTTGAGTACATATTGCTTTCTCTTCTTGCTGAACTGTTCCCTGAACCAATATGTAGTGATATTCTTGGTCTCTTCTGATCAGCTTTGGCTTGAAATCCACTTTGTTTGAAATAGCTACTCCTGCTTTATTACAAGTTCTCATTGCAAGGAATAATTGTTTTCCATGCTTTGATTTTTAATGTGTGAACTTCTTTTAAATTAAATATTTCTTATATATTGCATATTGTTATTTGTTATGTTTTGTTTCTTAAAACATTCTGCCAACCTGTGTCTTTTGATTAGGAAATCGAGACGATTCATACTGAGAGTTAATAATGAGAGGTACTGACATTCCCACCATTGCATTATTTTCCTATTGATTTCCTTTTCTTTCTTTATGCTTAGCTGCTCCTTCCACCAGATGTATTTTTTTTTTTTAACTTACTGGCACTTTTGGCCTCATTGTCGAGGATATCTTTGAGAATTTTTTGTAATGTTGGTTTTTGTGATCATCAGTTTCTTAATGTGCTCCTTGTTATGGAAATACCTTGTTTCTACATTAATACTGAATCAGGAAAGTTTTGGAGGATATATATATCAGGGTTGGAAGTTTAATGGAGACCACTATGAAGCAGCTCTGAGTAGAATTTAGTGTTAACCAATTGGCTTTCCCTGTTTACTTGTGACTTGTCTGAAGCTTAGGCCCCTTGTCTGGAGATGGGCAGTGGACTCATAGTAAGTGAACCACTATGAGTCATCGGTTACTGCTGAGCCCCATATTGGCCTGAGAAGCTGTGATGCCTCAAAGGACAGGATAAGGCCACAGTTTAGGATGTTTGGCTTCAACCCCAATTTACTACAAGGTGACCACAGCTGCAGGCTCCACGCTCCTACAATAAATGCCAGCCTATAGATAAGGTAGTTCTTCTTCTTGACATAATTTATTGCTTGGGAACATTCTCCAAATGTCTTGCTCAGAATCCACGTTTTCTTGAGTATCCACCTCCTTTGTTTGTAAACCAAATAAATACAGGCTGCCCAGAGAAGTCTTGGTCTTAACTCAGAGCATCTCAAAGTCTGTAAGAGAGTTGGACCCTCGTGGAGCCCTAAAATTATTTCAGTTATCTCATTTATTTAAGCCTTTGCCATCCACTTGTTTGGGAGATTGCAGGCCTGATCAGCCTGCAATAACTAAGGGTTATTAAACCTGATAAAAGTTGTTATCTTTTAGGGCTCAAAACTCTTCACTCCAAGCTCTTCTGGCCCTTAAGGTTTGTGTTGAGAAGTCCACTGTAATTCTAATGGGTTTACCTTTATATGTGATTCATTACCTTTCTCTAACAGCTTTTAATATTTTGTCCCCATGTTGGACTTCTGGTACTTTCAGTATAATGTGGCATAAATAGGTTCTCTTTCGGTTGTAGCTGTTTGGAGTTCTTTTGGTACCAGGAATCAAACTCACAACGTCATGCTTGGTAGGCAAGCACCATGCCACTGAGCTATATCCCCAGTGCTATTTGGGGTTCTACATGCCTCACTTATATGGATATGTTTTCCCTACATTTGGGAAGTTTTCTGCCATTATTTCTGTGAACAGTTTTTTAATGCCATTTGTGCTGTTTCTGACTTGTCCCATATTCCAGTTACTCTTAGATTAGTCTTCTTTGCATCCTTTAGCAGCTGTAGGGTCCATTTTTCATCTTCTGTTGTTGCTTTTATGGTGTATTTGAGTAGATGATCTTTGAAGGCATTGCCCTCTTCTAGTTCTGAAATTCTGCCCTCACGTTGGTTGCTTCTGCTCCCCATACTTTAAATATGATCTTTAATCTCCTGGATTTCTGATTGAAACTTTTCATGGACTCTGATTCTTTGCTAAACATGCCATTCATGTTTTATATCATGTTGTTTAGCTCATCTAGCTTTTTATTAGTGTCTTCTGAAGGCTCCTGTATCTTTTTGGTTGTTACTTCCGTTACCTGTTTAGTTATATCTTCTCTGATCCCACTGAGTACTCTTTGATATGTGTTTTAAGCTTCTCTGTTATCCTTGCACGTACTTTGGTTGTGTAGCTTATGCTGTTCTGGCTCTTGATGCCCCCCCAGATTAACTCTGGGGGAGTTGGGAGTTTGGGGAGGCATTTTGTTGCCTTATCTTCTCGTGTTTCTATTCGTTTGTTTCTTTTGTGCTGAGGTTTTTGAAGGCTTATCGTTTAAAGACTTTGTTGGTAGTAGAGAGATCTCTAGTTGCTTTTCAGTGATATATTGTAGGCATAGGTAATTATAGGCCTTTGTCTCAGCTCCAAAATCTGACCACCTTGGTTAATCTGGGAAAAGAGAATGCAGGGTGTAATTAGCCCAACACCATGTCTGGGAATGCACTCCAGCATTGTTAGTGTCACAAAGGTAATGTGAGTGTCGGCTTTCAGAAAAATAGTAACACTTACGCAGCTCTGGCAATACCAGGCAAATCAGCTGCAGTAGTATGGTCCAAGACAAATTGGATATTAACATACCATAAGAACCAATTATGTACCAACCTCAACCTTAGAAAAAAAATCCACAGCTATGGTGTAAACATTAAGGCAACCCAGGTATTGATTTATGGTCTGCAACAGCTTTATCTCAGGTAATGGCAGAAAAGAATTCAACAGTAATTTTGCAGAGTTAATTATCAAAAGATTGATAAAGCTTTATGGTTGTACCATAAAGATACAGGGTTTCGCAAGTGGAGAATGCAACAAGAAAAACTGAAACACTAAACCCTGTCATATAAGAAGAAGGAAAGAGAAGTGATATAAAGGATCTTATTGGGGAGTAAGAGGATGTTTATAGAATAAGGTGAAGGTAAGAATAAAAATGGATGAGAAATAGATGACAAAAAGAAAAAATAAATTCTATGGGGAGTGAAAATAAGAGTGGAAAAAATTAAAGGGAGAAAAATTAAAAGAGAAAAGAGGAAAAAATAAATAAAAAAAGAAGAAAATGTGGTCCTTACATACAAGGGAGTTCTACTGTCCCATTAAGAAAGATAAATTTAGAGCCGGGCATAGAGTCACATTCCTATAATCCCAGCACTCAGGAAGCTGAGGCAGAAGCATCACTGTGAGTTCAAGGCCACCTTAGACCACATGATAAGTTCAAGGTCAGCCTGAACTATGCAGCAAGACCCTGTCTCAAAAGATCAAAAAAGGATAAACTTGAGGTATTTGAAGTTTCTCTGTCATATACTTCCTCTTATGTGAAAAATCTAATAGGAAAGAGGAGAGAAAAAGAGAAAGAAAAAACACTAATTATATTCTAAGTGCGTTTCTGTTGTCTTTCTCTGATTTTGCTCTAATATGGTATGAGAGCTCACACTGCAGGATTTATATTTCTTTGAGTATGCTAAGGCCTTTACTGTTGTGAGCACTGAAAAAATAGAAAGGTAAATTCTCAGAATAGGAAAATCTATGAAGATAGGAAGTAGTTCAGTGGTTTTCTAGATTTCAAGGGCAGGGATCCGCAGGTGACCATCAGTAGGTAGAATGTTTTGATCTAGGATAGCAAAATGACCTAAATGTGATTGTGGCTGCACAACTCTGTCAATGTGCTGAGGTCTATTGAATCTTACATTGTAAGTTTGTGAATTGTGTGGTATGCAGATTTTTGGTTCAATAAAGTTTTTCAAGGAAAAAAAGAAGATGCAAGGAACAGGACAAAGGAAAATTCTCCAAACCCTCAAAAACTGAAGAAGGAGGAAAGAAGAAAAGGAAACAAAAAGAAAAGCAAAAATGAAACTGAATCCAGCACTTGGGAGGCTGAGGCAGGAAGATCGCCAGTTTGAGGCTAGCCTGGGCTACATAGTGAGATCAAAGCCAGCGGTAACTACATAGCAAGATCTTGTCTCAAACAAACAAACAAACAAAGCTAAACTAAAAACAATGCATACACTCACAAAAACCAAACAAACAAAATTTCCCTATGATTTTAAGTGTGTGCTTTTCTTATGTGTTCTAGTTTTGGGGCAGTGTTCAAGTGAAGATGCCTCCCTCCTAACGCTGGTAGATAAAAGAGGCTGTCAGATCACAGCTGTGTGGGATGCAAGCACCAGCAGCCAGTAGGATTATGGGGAAGGTGCTTGCTGATGTCAAAATGTTCTCCAATCCAAAGCAACTTGGGCTGAGCCTCGCCTCTGGCTGTGGGGAAGGGGCCGGTGTCCAGTGCTTCAAACCCCTCAGGGGGTCTCTTCCCAGCCTGACCACACTGCCAGACCACAGCTGTCTCCTGTGACTGTCACTCACCCTACTGCTTGGGAACTTAACCCTGGGAGCCTTGGAGTGAAGCTGTCTTCGTGCTGCTCTGAGTCTGGGATTCAAACAATCCACCCTTCCTAGGAATGGCCTCTGACCAAGCTCTCTCCAGGGATATGGTCAGTTCTTGGACTGGAGTCACTGGAGTCACTCACCAGCTATGCCTGTTGAAGGACTCAGGGGAGCAGAGACCTGCACTCTCCCGCGGCTCACAGGACTGCGGTCTGTTCCACTGCCACGTTCCAACCTGAATCGGGTGGAGTCCCTGCTTCCACTGTGTCTCTGTAGATTCGGGCTCCCTTTCTTAGACACCACCAGCTGGGAGCTACAAGGAGGGCAGGGAGGGCAGATTGTTCCACGTCATGTTCGGTCTCTTCAGTTTCTCTGTAGGTTTTTATAATTTTCCCATTAGATCCTTCCTGGTTCCTAGGGAACCTAATTCTCTTTTTCTTCCTTCTCCACGTTGTTATTTTCCAGGGTCTGGATTCTGAATCTTGGGAGGTTGAGTTGTTGCTTGTCACTCTGCCATTTTCCTGGAAGTGCTCAAGGACGGCTACTTCCTGAGAAATGTGTTGGTAGTTGATTTCATTGTTACTTAAACATGGTGAGTGTAACGACACAAATCTGGACTGCGTGAGTCAGTCACTGGACAAAGCCTCTCAATGCAATCAAGAAATGCATTAAACACAAGATGTATGTGGCACACTTTTGTAGTATGTCCCGGCCCGCGGGTAGTCAATGAAGGCTCCTAAAGAGAGGGGGAGTGGGATAAAAAGACAAGCAACACGAGAAATGGAGGCAAGACAAAATTCTGATCAAGCCTCGTTTATTGAGCAGAAGTCTCGGGTTTATATACAGTGCAGAAGTGGGGATTGACGTCAATAGGTAACCAGGCAACGGAGGGAGGTCCAGACATCATGCGATATTACATCATTATAG